>JAAEEI010001346.1:71965-95636 GCA_012654025.1 Pachypsylla venusta
ACAAGGGTCTGGTTTGCAACAACTCGCCATGAGTTGTTGATACTTGAGAATCCTCACAGCTAATGATACCTATACTTATATTAACACATAAAATTGTGGGTG
Organism: Pachypsylla venusta; assembly: GCA_012654025.1. Taxonomy (NCBI): domain Eukaryota; kingdom Metazoa; phylum Arthropoda; class Insecta; order Hemiptera; family Aphalaridae; genus Pachypsylla; species Pachypsylla venusta. The sequence goes on from JAAEEI010001346.1 coordinate 72,068, forward strand.
GTTAAATGACCTACTGATAATAGATATCCATCCAGAAATTAGAAAATATAATACGATACGTAACTCAAGAGTTGCGCTTTATTCGGACAGCCTCTTCTGATTTCAATTAATACAAAGTCATCTACCCTATAGAATGCTTTCTTCAGCAAGAAGTATTTTATTGTTTAGTATTGGTTGACAGTCATTGAACGTATCTCAGCTGGTATCTTTTTATACTCTGAAACTGAAAGTTTATCTGTATTTCGATAAAAATTATGGTTCGTGCGGATAGTTTTTAGCTTGTTTGATATATCAGTTCTTGAAATGTGTGATCAGGATGACATTTGCAGCCTTTGTTGTTCTGGATCAATTTCTTTGACTATTTTGTTTCTTTTTTTAAGGAGGAAAGTGAGGGCGATGACTATGAAGGCGAAGATGAAGAATTGGATGAAGATGACTATCTGGACGAAGAAGAGAATGAAGACGACGAAGAGGAAGAAGATACAGGTGAGTTGGCGAGACTGCCGGGGTAGAAATGGCCCTCAAGATGGTTGGTTCTTTGCACTAGGGCTACCCGTGCACTCTGGCACGGCCGAAGACCATCAACACCGTTCCAACGACAACTCACTGTGTTTTTCTTCCGTTTGAGCTGTTCATCCCAGCCGTGCTGCTCCAGATAATTCTTCAAACAGTTGGTATATAAATCTTAGCTAAACCTTGAAGTATCTGATCGTTGTCTTCTATGTAATGCTGGCTGCTCATGATGTAATTGTAAATCATGAGCAGCCAGGAACTATCCAGCAAACCTAACTAATCTAGAGCCGTCAGCATTACGGTCAGATCCTGTTGGAGAGGCCGCATTTCTTGGCTTAGGACACAGTGAGAGTCGTTGAGAGCGTTAAAAACAACATAAAAATGACTTCGACAGTAATCACGAAGAGATAAATGTCGGAAAATCCATGCTTGTTGATCGAATTGTTTCTTGGGAAGGGCACAGAGAAAGAAATGAGTTGGGCTGACTATGTTGACATTATTGGAGAGACCATAAAGGGAAAAATGTGCTAGCGAGACCATGTTTGCTGATCGAAAGATTGTGGGAATGTTACATGTCATGGAGAGAGAAATTAATTAGGATGTTTGCTTATGCTGATCGAAATGTTTGTTGGGAAAGTGAAGGGGTGGTAGGAAGGTTATGTTAGCGAAGAATCGGAGGGGCCATAACGAGAAAAATTATTTGGGGAGACCATGCTTGCTGATCAAATTGCTTGTTAGAAAGTTCACGGAGGGAGAAATGAGAGTGGCCAGACTATGCTGGATGAACTTGAGAGAGGCCATGAAGATAGATTTGTGTGTGAACTATCAGGCTTGCTGATCGAGTTGCTTGTTGTAGAGGTCACAGGGAGATAGAGAAATAAGATTGAAAAAACAAGCTGATCGATAAATTATGACTTTCTAAAAATATTGGAACCCTATTATTATTCTATAATTCTTTATTGACTGAACTTTTATAATTGTTCAGAAATGGTGAAAATAGAAAGGAGATAGTTTTAGAAGGAGGTAAAAAAAGTTCATTTAAAGGACGGGTGTAATTCCTGAGGAATTAAGCCCGCCTGTACTTCTTATTTCTTTTCTTTGGCTGGGGCCTTAGCGACCATAAGCTTTCTCGACAGTCTCTGCCCAAACTCTTCTGTCTTGGGCAATCTCTTTCCAATCTTCTAGGTTGATTTCAATCAGCTCAACGTCGTCTCTAATATTGTCTTTCCATCTCGCCCTGGGTCTTCCTCTCATTCTGTAACCTTCTATATCTCCTTCCAACGCTATTCTTGCAATTCTATTATCTTGCATCCTCATGACATGACCCGCCCAGTTGCGCCGGCGTTTCTTCATTGTCTGTATAATGTTGGCATGTTGATATCTTTTCCGCCTGTACTTATAAATTTTATTTTGTTTTTCATTTCAGAAGGTAAAGAAGTGCGAGGTAAGAAACGAAAACATGACGAGGAAGAAGAAGGAGAATAAACAGAAGAAGAAGAAGTAATAATAATAATTAAATAAAAAGAAAAACAGAATCAATTCATTATATCAGTGAGAAGAAAATCATCTCTACAATAAACAATCACACAGAAGTAGATTGATAGGACTCAGATTTGAGACATTTGGGTGTCCATTTTAAACAAACGTTTGGGCTATAATTCGAGGTATGAGTTTTCCAAAGGTATTGCCTTTGTGGATAGGTACTCTTTTGTTGGGAGACTGTTGAGTCGTAAGACGAAAATTTAAAAATAGAAAATGTCTCTTTTTTTAAAACAAAAAAGGTCACACTAAGGACATTCTCATATGAAAATAAAAATTCTATCCAATTTGAGTGATCCATTTGTATTGAATTTTTTTGCCCATGGATATTTGTTTTATAAATGGACATAGGATGTGTTCGCGACTATGAATCGTGATGTTTAATGAGAATATTTTTGATTCTATGTCAGATACATTTAAGTTTAGAAAATGGGGTTGGTGGTGCAGTGATAGGACGCTTGACTGGCCAGCCAACCCATGGAATTTTATCCTCATGCATTAGAAATATTTACCACGTACATAATAATAATAATAGCACCCAAAAAACTACCGGTGTCAAGGGACTCTTCAGTCCTATTCGGGCAGTATAAATAAAGGAATATTATTACATTTTTACTCTTTCCACTTGAAAAAAATACACTAAGCTGCACAACTTTCTAGACAATCTACATGTACTCATCTTTTGATTTATTTGGACATGATTATTATCTTTCGTTATGTTTATAGAATTTGCTGATTAATTTTTGGGTCTAATTGGGCGGCCCATTATTTGCGTGAGGTTTACAGATCATAGCACTTCTAGTATTCGAATGAATGGACGTTTTTTATAGCCATTTTGATTTACCCATCGAACAACGTTTTACGTAACTTAGGAATGGTATTTAGGATGTTTGTAGTCATTATGAAATATAAATTTCAATAAAAAATTTGCAAATAATATGACGAGTGACAAGTCAAGAGCGTTTTCGTCTGCTACGACATTCTCGAGTAGAGTCTACTTGAGAATGTTTTTTTAGTTTTTACTTGCTAGCTGATGACATAGGTTCGAGCCGTCTTAATGCTGGCTAATCCCATCTCAAACCAATCTGGGTGTGATCAATGTAAATAGCTTGAGTCGTAAATTTCCAGTGAATGGAAGGTAAAATTTAGGTCTTGAAAGACCAAAGATGTTAGGAGACGTAAAACAAAACAAAAAGGTTTAATGTGGGAAAACAGGTTGTCCAGCAAATTTTGCCTCTTAGTGTTCATGTATTAATCGATTCTATATGTCAACCGGTTTTTTTTCACGTGCTCAACAATTTCTTCTCTTTTCATCTTTAAAAATTCTGATTATTTTTTTTAAATCAGAAATGATTCTTTATCGCGAATACACACCTTCTTGTATACATTCTGTGAAATTGTATTTTTGTAAGGATTTTTTTGTTTTGTATTTTGTAAAATTTTAGAAAATGATCAAGGCCGAATTTCCGCAAAAGTAGGAAACAATGAATTGGCTACCTCTTGCCTGTGTTTGAACTGAGAGTCTCGGGGCAGACGTGGAACGGACAGACATATCTCGTTTAAACTACCATTACGTGTCCCGTGGCGCTTTATATAAATACAATTTTCGTAGCGCAATGAATGTCCAGCAACAGATTACGTATCAAATATGAAAGACTTGAAAAAAAAATATTTTCTATTTTATTTGAAAAAAATAANCCATCTCAACCCAAGCTGGGTGTGATCAATGTAAATGGCTTGAGTCGTAAATTTCCAGCGAATGGAAGGTAAAACTTAGGTCTTGAAAGACAAAAGATGTTAGGAGACGTAAAACAAAACAAAAAGGTTTAATGTGGGAAAACAGGTTGTCCAGCAAATTTTGCCTCTTAGTGTTCATGTATTAATCGATTCTATATGTCAACCGGTTTTTTTTCACGTGCTCAACAATTTCTTCTCTTTTCATCTTTAAAAATTCTGATTATTTTTTTTAAATCAGAAATGATTCTTTATCGCGAATACACACCTTCTTGTATACATTCTGTGAAATTGTATTTTTGTAAGGATTTTTTTGTTTTGTATTTTGTAAAATTTTAGAAAATGATCAAGGCCGAATTTCCGCAAAAGTAGGAAACAATGAATTGGCTACCTCTTGCCTGTGTTTGAACTGAGAGTCTCGGGGCAGACGTGGAACGGACAGACATATCTCGTTTAAACTACCATTACGTGTCCCGTGGCGCTTTATATAAATACAATTTTCGTAGCGCAGTGAATGTCCAGCAACAGTGTACGTATACAATATGAAAGACTTAAAAAAAAAACATTTTCTATTTTAGTTGAAAAAAATGAAATTGGTAACTTCTTTTAGAAGTTGCCAAAATGTTCAAAAAAAAAAAATATTTTCTATTTTAATTGAAAAAATGAAATTGGTGACTTCTTTTAGAACTTGCCAAAATGTTCATATATATATATATATATATCTCTCTTGAACAGTTATGTGAGAATTCGGTCTTGTGTATTTATTGTTTGAATTTTTATTGTAAGAAATAATTTTAAGTTTCGCAATGATCATCAACAAACAAACAAAACGTAGCACAATCAATATAGATGGTTTACTGGACACAGAAGAAGATATAATGATCTAGATCAGGGGTTACCAAACTTTTGGGTACCGCGCCCCCCTTTCTGAAATGAAAGCCTCCCACGCCCCCCTACACTTTACATTATGAATGGCTATGGGTGTTGCTGAATGTTATCTCATTCAAAACGCTAATGTGTTGCTGAATGCTATCTCATTCAAAACGCTAATGTGTTGCTGACAATAAAATTACCTTTGTAAAAAAAAAAAAATGTGTACATTTATATTTTAACTAGATGATAATAATTCAACTAATCTCGCGCCCCCCTTGGCTTGCCGTCATGCCCCCCAGTTTGGGAACCTCTGATCTAGATATAGATTCTAGACCATGGTATGATTTTTATATCTTGTCAGTAAGATTTCTTTCAGGCGGTACGTCAAAATTTGCGTGACATCCTCATAGCTCACGTCATCTTCGCTTTTCATCTTCCAAGATATTAAAAAGATTGTAAGATCAAGCAGCGCTATTGGATATATGAGGCGATTTTTTTTTTTTTTTTATCTGAAGAAGAAAAAAACATATCTTTCGAATTATTTAATAATGATTTTATTTTTAGAGCAGCTGTGGGATGATAGCATTTCCTTTTTACAACTAGGTTAACTAAGATATAATAGTTTCGTGTGTCGTTTAGCTGTAATCAATAACAGTAATCATCAAAAGCACACATTAGTAAAATAAAAAAAAAGTATGAAAGCAAAACGGCTCCTTATTGGCTAAAGACTAAGATCCATAAATTTTATGTCTATTTTATCTTCAATTGGTAATTGAGAAAGAGAGAAAAAAAACAATTGTCTCGAGTGAAGAGTATCCATTTGGCAAGGTAAATGCCCTTGGCATTTTTCACCACACAGCCCGTGGAGATCTATTTCTTCTATTGGTTCAAGTACTCAAATTAATGAGGAAATTCTGCGCTAGCGGGTCTTCTAAGGCGTTTCTTCAGGTAGGAAAAACGTCTATTCTGATCCATAAATCGATCCGCGTATTTTTTTATTATTATTTTTTATTATGAGTTACGACATTTTTTTTTTTAATTTTTATTTGTAAATATTATTATAAATTTAACTTTGAATTTACATTTAGTTGAAAAAAATACATTAATTTTATAATAATTACTTGTATATCCTATGATTTTCATTGTGAATAATCAATAGTTTTTTTTTGTGTTGAAATTTATCATGCGTTTACAGTGGCGTAAATATTGCTAGACTGGTCTTGTCATCATCATAGTTCAACAGCCGTGGGGCTGGTTTGCAACAACTCGCCATTCGTTCTTGATACTAAAGAATTTTTACGGATAATGCAGTAGCTTCTCCTTGCTTTTCGCATAGGTAATGGAAGGCTTTTCGCATAGGTAATGGACGAGATAACGTTTCTGTTTATGCCCTTGGTCGTCTTTTATGACCGACATGGACTTGGGTGCCCTGGAAGTATTCTTTTGAAGCCCCCCTCCCCCACCAAAGGGGACATAGAAAGGATAATGCAGTCGCTTCTCTTTACTTTCTGCATGGGTAATGGAAGAGATATCGTTTCCGACTATGCCCTTGGAAGCCTTTTACGGCCGACATGGACTTGGGTGCCTTGGAAGTATTCTTTTTAAGTCCCCCCCATCCACAGGGGACTAAAATTACATACAATTATTGTACATTGCCGTACATAATTTTTAGGCTCAGGTTGTACCGAATCGGTTAAGGCACCCAAAGGCCATGCTAGTTGTAAAAGGCGACTAAGGGCAGGGTCAGAAATGATACCTTTTCCATGACCCATAAAGCAAGAAGGAAGCTACAGCATTATCCTGCCTATGTCCCCTTTAGATAGAGGGGGGGGGGCTTAATTCCATTATCCATGAANCTTTCCTACTGTGGATAGGGGATTTAAAAAGAATACTTCCAAAGCACCCAAGTCCATGCCGGTCGTAAAGGGCAGGGACGAAAACGATATCCATAACCCATGTAAGGAGAATCTACTGCATTATCCTGTCCCGTAAGGATTCTTTAGTATCAACAACCCAAGACGAGTTGTTGCAAACCAGCTCCACAGCTGTTTGGTGATGAATGCTAAACAAAAATCACCTCAAGTGGTATCCATACCCCGATCTGATCACAGATCAAGTAAATTTCTAGCATCTTTGAATTTGAGGCCTAAATAATATTTGATTATTTATCATTCGAGGTCATTGATCTGTACATTTTTAGCGCGAACTTTGGTGTTGTTGATGGCTACATCAATGATTGATGGGGTCCGACTTAGGGGAGAACCGTAGGGTCCTCGAACAAGGGAAAAATCTCACGTTCAAAATATTTTTCCCTTTTGGGGAAAAAAATTTTTGCTCAAGCAATAAAGGCATGGTCGTAAAAACGTTTCCTAATCTGCCGAGGGGGGTTAAAATATGTCAATAAAGCTAACATGTAAACATTAAAAGTTAAAAACAAAACAAAAAAGAAGTGGAAAAATTAAAAATATGGTTGGTGGGATTTTTTCCGCGATGTGTCACGCCACACGCGACAAAAATCCCACAACTATGGGTCCCTACGGTTCTCCCCGGAGTCATACCCGGTGGAAGGTGCAAGATCAGAAAAAAATAAAGTGATTGATAACGTTTTCATGTTTTCAATTCAATTTTTACGTTTTCATGTTTAGTAGATTAGTAGCTGATATTGTTGAAAACTCTGATCTGAAATTCTGAAAAAAAAAAAGATTTCGTAAATTGATATCTAGTAATATTAGTTGATTTATTAGTTCAAAGAAAATAAGTGATAACATTCTTTTTTCAATCCAGTAGTGAAGTTTATTTTGTCGAATTTTAGTTGTGTTTAAAAAGTGTAACAACTAATCAAAATGAGTAAAAACTTTTTAATACCTTTTAAAGAACCAGTTTCAGATTCTGGAAAGTTAGGACAGATTCAGGTAAGAAAATTATATTTATTTCATTGATATCAATGATTTATTGTCATGCTTTTACTTAGTACTTTTGTGAGCTGTATCTCTACAGCGGTTTCGTCTTATCTAAATCAACGATTAGGCCAATTTTTGGAAAAAATGTATAAATAGAGTAAAGAGTGTTACCAAATAGGATTTAATGGCATACCATCACAGTTCCAGCCCTTTGCTGGAATTGTGATCGTATGCGTTCCAGGTCATCCCGGTGCTAAGAACCGGCCATCGTGAGGAACTGTAGACCTCATCACTTATTATGGCATTAGGCATTTGGTCCCGGGTGATCCACTAGGGCCCAAAAACACAGATAATTTTATTAATATAATAATTTTATTTTTATTAATAATATTTCGCCGCAAAAGAATGATTTTCTTCGAATAGGTGTTCATGTACAATTTTAAAATATTTTCAAATTTTTACAATAAAATTGATAATTTTGGTGGCTAAAAAAAAAAAAAAATATATAATAATGAATGTCCATAAGTTATTTAATAAAAACCGCCTTATCCGATAGTTTATTGTGGTTTAAAAAAGACTAAAAGAAAATTCGTGGTGTTAAAACTAAACTTCACTACGTTCAGTTCATAATAATTATGTGTGACCCTATTTGCGTAGGGAACCAGTGTTCTTAAATTATGGTTTCTAACTTCTCAGTGAAGCTTTAAACCTGGAGCTTGTTTAATTATGTTCGTCATAGTTTGACTTAGTGAGTTGAATATGGACATGCTCTGTTTACAAATATGGACTGGAGGGGAGATGGGGAGGTAACGTTGTAGCAGTAACTTATGAATGGACGATTTGAATAAAGAGAAAGAGCGATCTTATAGCATGGTTGAACCTGATTGTTAATTTTTCTTTAACTTCACCTTTTACCAATTCTATTTGGTGTCGGCTCTGCTTTCTCCTCTTTACCATGTCACAACTTTTTGTTCGGTGCCTACCCTTTTTAGCTGTAATTCTTTCCTGCGCGGTAACCCTAGCTTGCTTCTCACAGTATCCATAGAAACTGCGTAGAAACTCGCTTTTTGTTGATGATCTCTCATCATTGTTTTGTAGCAGAGTTCAGCCATTCTCTTGGATTAGTCTTTTTCTTATATTGTTGAAATTTCCAGAACCCATCGCAATCGACACCCGGAAATCCGAACGGTCCCGAAGTTTTCTTCCGGAGTTTTGCTTTGGAACGTATCTTGCCTATTTACTGCTCATTTTGAACTGCCCAGGGGACAATTATGGTTTTAAGGGTGGTCAATGGAAGCAATTAACGTTGCCCACCCCCCCAAAAATGGGAAATGACTTAATTTTCAAATCCGAGCATTTGAAAACAACAACAAGTGACAGAGTGCGCATTACACTCGGGTTGCACCAAGGATGTTCCGGGTTCTATTCCTGGACGGGTCGAGAAATTGATAAAAAATAAATAAATAGACTCTTGAGTGGCAGGTTACCACTGGGCGAGGTTAATGCCTGATTTTTTCATCATCTAACCCTTAGTGCTCTATTTTTATGTGGTCAAATACTCAAATTAATGAGAAAAAATCCTGCCTCTGCTGGGGATTGAACCCATGCCCTCCTGTTTAACAGGCGACCGCTTAACCACTCAGCTACCTAGACAGGTTTTTTTCACATTTTCTACTTGATCTGATTGTGGTTGGGGCTAACACAGCTTCCTGAGCACAATTGAGGAGCTGTGGTAATAGCGATAAGTGGTAGCATTATAAGGCAATTGTTAAAGTGTAGCTTAGGCTTCGTGATGTTGGAGTGATTGTTGAGAATACCTTGTAATGCTATGATGCTCCATAAACATTGTAACATAATAACACAAAGAAATAATCATTTATTGAATTTTTAAGAATTCGTTATTTAGCCATGCTTCGCTGTCATTAATAATGCTGAATCATATATGCTATGGTTAGTTAGTACTAATGACGCTACCAACGGGGAGGGATCCGAAATTCGACCGTCGAATTGACGCCTTTCCTTAATGTATATACTGGATGCGAATGAATAGCCTGGTTAGTACTTTCATTGAGGAAAAAAATACTACTCCCTACATATACTGCACACTTAAACAAACGTAACCTACCCTTCTACCGAATATAAAATACTGTTCATATCATCGAGCAATGCCGTATAAGTACAACCTATCCATGAGTAATATGGTGTGGGCCGTATACATCTAACCTATAGTACACCTTATCAGATAATATGTTTTGTCTTTGATGACTTTATAAAGTTTTTTGTTTGAAGGATTTTTTTAATTATTTTTTATTTATATATATTTTGAAAAAGTCAGAAGACTATAGTATTAATATATTACTCATGGATCATTATGCATATACAATCTGAAAATAAAATTTATTCTAGAGCTGTAATGTAAACTTTTACCATGGAATTTTTTCATGTTGCGTTTTTGAGAAAGTGGTCTGTTGTCGGCTTGATTTTCATTGATTGTGAAAGTTTTTTTTTTTATTTTACTTTGTCTAAATGAACTACAGTTTACTAGTAATCCTGTAAACTGTAGATCTGTTGTTGTTGTTAACGTTCTCAACGACTCTCACTGTGTCTCCGGGCCAAGAAGGGCGGCCTCTCCAACAGGATCTGTCCATAATGCTGACGGCTCTAGATTAGTTGGGTTTGATGGATAGTTGCTGGCTGCTCATGATTTACATCATGAGCAGCCAGCATACATAGACGACAACGATCAGATACTTCAGTGTTTAGCAAGGATTTATATACCAACTCTTTGAAGAAGTATCTGGAGCAGCACTGCTGGGTCCAACGGAGGAAAACACAGTGAGTTGTCGTCAGAACGGTGTTGATGGTTTTTGACAGTGCCCGAGGGCACGGGTAGCCCCGGTACGAAGAACCAATCATCTTGGGAGAACTTTAGATCTCACTCCTTTCGGCCGATCGCCCCCGCCCTCAAGGCTGGAAAATGTAAATGTTCAAACTGTAGATCTCACTCCTTTCGGCCGATCGCCCCCGCCCTCAAGGCTGGAAAATGTAAATGTTCATTCAAACTTAATTGATTTTAGCAAAGAATTGTCTGATGTTTTTATAAATTGAACTTCAATAATAAAGGAATTAGGTATGGTACCCGTTATATGTGGCAGGGAGTCACGTCATGCTTAGGCCCGATCCTACCACAACGTGTTTTCTGCGTGTTTCATTCTAACACTCTGTCAACCCTCAAATCACCGTCCTACCAAACTTTAGTTCCTTTTTCCACCACTTTTTTGTGGCTTTTAGCGCTAGTGTTTTAACCCTCCGTTGAAGAGAGGGTTTTGTTCAAACCACTGATGTAAACAAACATCAATGCTATTGACCCTCGAGTTTCTTGGTAGGACGCAAAAATTTCAAACACTGTGATAACATTCTCCAAACACTAACATGAGTGTTTCCAAACACGGCTTTTGGTAGGACCGGGCCTTATAGGACCAAGTAGCTTCCATGTCGATTATAATTTGGAGCCTCGCTACCCCTCAACTGGCGACCTGTATCCGCGCTTAGTCCCTCTGATGTTTATTTAAATTTTTCCAATATGTTATACACGAAAAAATAGCAAATCACCCCCTTCACAAATATTTTACGTTTCAAGGTTCATGGAATCCAAAAATATGTACATAATAATATATAGAAAAAATCAGTTCGTCCCCCGTGAGCGGCACTTTGAAATAAGATTTGTGAGGTCTCGAAAGTTTTCTCTACTCTCAGTAACATAATATTTTTATAAAGGATACCTTGTCCCCTGTGTATAGGGGGACTTGAAAAGAATACTTCCAAGACATCCAAGTTCATGAAAGTCGTAAAAGGCGACTAAGGGAAGGGTTTGAAACGACATCTTTCCTATTACCCATGCAGGAAGCAAGGAGAAGCTACTGGGTTATCCGTCCGCACGATGGCCGGTTCTACGCACGAGGACGACCTGGAACGCCTACCATCTCAGTTCCAGCCAGCCAAGGGCCATCAAAATGTTTTCAGTGAAGTCATATCAATCTGTTTCTACCATTTTAATTAACTGCCTTCTGCAAATCAAATTTACCTAGATTCAACTTTGCCATCATGTATGAAACTTTAAAATGAATATTCATTAAAATTAGAGCTCGACGAAAATAAAGAAAAATTTAAACACATATGCTCCCTTATACTAGAAAATGAAAATTGAATGCCGTTGGATATATGATTGTTTTCCATAATTATTTATCATCTAGGATGTGTACAATGTACATGTAATTGCAACGTAAGTTGCGTATGTACAGATTGAAAAAAAAAAAAAAAAAAATCGCGCATCTATAAATGGGAAGAACGGTTAATTTCGTGAGAAAAACCACTACTACTACTATTACTGCATTATCCGTAAGGATTCTTTAGTATCAACAACTCAAGTTGTAAACCAGCCCCACGGCTGTTTACACCTTTAAAACAGAAAAATCATAATTTCTGTGTGTATAGTGAATACAGTAATTTTATAAAAGGCAGAGTCAACATTAGCAAAAATAAAATAATGCACCCATATCCCATATGGTACGAGTAAAATGAGAGATTTTTTTTTCATGGTAGATTGGCTATTTTCTTGCGACTTGCGGCCCGAATCATTATTTGGCTGATTAAGAATTAGCTAGATACACCGGTTTTACCCGTTTTTTTTTCTCTCTTCAAAACATAAACATGACAACATTGCTAAATATTACCCGTTTTAAGTGGAAATCGTAAACACAAAAATTTAAAAATAAATGTTATGTAATTCTTAATTCTTATAAATTACCTTTAATTAAGTTGTGTTACACAGTTTAAATTAGAAAACTTTTGTGTTCGTTAATTAACATGTTTACCTTGATTTCTTTACTTCTTATTAGTTATTGTGTTACTTCCCATTAGTTATTGTTATCTTTTCTCGCAAGTAGTTTATCATTAATCTCTGTTAAGGAATGTGTTTGATTGATTAACAATCGAATACAAAGCACCTTTAATCTTTTAATGCCAAAAGTTTGATTTATATTGTGTGAATCGGTGTTCATTTTGCAACGGTTTACAGATAACGAGTTTATAATAGGGTAATAGATTCTGATTGTACTACTTAAGGTACAATAGAAAATAGGTTACCAGTTATCTATTCTTATTGTGGTAAGTTAATATTTAGACATATATGTTTGTCATGGAGAAAAATTGTAGCCAGCGAGGGGAGCAAGCCAGCTTCATTAGGTGAAGGTCCTAAGCTCGTGTAAATACAGAAGGTTTGGTGTTAGGGAGGGGATCCAGCATTTAAAAAAAAACAATTATAAGAGATCATCAGCAAAAAGCGAGTTTCTACGCAGTTTTTATGGATACTGCGAGAGCTAAGCTAAGGCTGTCGTATCAGGAAGGGGTACAGCTAAAGAGAGCAGGCACCGAACGAAAGGTTGCGGGAATGCAGCGCCGACCCCAAATAGAATTGAGAAAGGGTGAAATTAAAGAAGTTTACGATGGATAAAAATTGCCGGAGCCTATACGTTACCGAAGACTAGGTATTATTGGGGAGTGTTAGCTTTTACATAACACCTGTAATATATCTTCCGTTGCGACCAACAACACCCCTTGTTTGTTTTGACTATGGAGCGATTGATTTCAACTTCAAATGTTGCTACTTAGATCTGAGATTAAATTAATCAGACCTTAAGTCTCTACTGAAACTTTTTGTTGTTGATAGGTCGTTAACACACCTTTACTTCTATGTTTCAAGAAGTGTATACCAATTACTGACACTGCTTCTGTTAGTGTGTGAACAAGGGAAAAAAAAAAGCAAATGATGTTTTGGTGTAAGTAATGAGTGTGTATGAGGGAGTAAGTGACCAATGCCCGTATATGTAGAAGTTGATGAGTTTGTGTCTAAAAGTATGTGAATAATGAGTGTGTGTGTGTGTTAGGGTGAGTGAGTGGGATGAGGAGGCATATAGACCAATTACTGACACTGCTTCTGTTAGTGTGTGGACAAGGGAGCAAATGATGTTTTGGTGTAAGTAATGAGTGTGTAGGAGGGAGTAAGTGACCAATGCCCGTATATGTAGAAGTTGATGAGTTTGTGTCTAAAAGTATGTGAATAATGAGTGTGTGTGTTAGGGTGAGTGAGTGTGATGAGAAGGCATACTTTTATGACTTGGTCGTTATTTGGTCGGAATGTCGTCGACGACATGGTTGTTTGTTTTTTTGTGGTATTTATTAATTTTTGCATCTATGCCAAATAATAAAATTTTAAGAAAATGTTTAAAATTTGTCACCTTCATCAATTCTTGTAAGATTAGGCAGATAATTCGAGAAAACGGTTTTAAAATTTTTGACCCGAACAGGATTCGAACCCGGTACCTCCCTGGTGTGATTTAAATTTGACGCTCACTCTGTCACAGAGTCGACTTTATTATATAACACATTTTTTTCTTGGTAAAATAATTATTATGTTACATAATAATGAACATGAAGTTTCTCCATGGCACCATCATAAATGTCTAAATATTTACCTTTTGTTTTTCAGAAAGCAATTAATCTTTTCATTTCGTATTTTTTAAATAATTAACACAAACACAATAGATCCGGTTTTATATTATGAACTTGATATTTTTTTTTTTAAAAAAAATAATAAATCCCTGGTGAAAGAAAAGAGAACTTTTATAAGCTCAGTATTGTTTTAATTAATAAATCCCTAGTGAAAAAAGGGAATTTTTATAAGCTCAGTATTGTTTTAATAAATCTCTAGTGAAAAAGGATTTTTTTATAAGTTCAGTATTGTTTTAATTAATAAATTCCTTAGTGAAAAAAAGGGAATTTTTATAAGCTCAGTATTGTTTTAATAAATCTCTAGTGAAAAAAGGATTTTTTTCAAGTTCAGTATTGTTTTAATTGATTAATCCCTAGTGAAAAAAAGGAATTTTTATAAGCTCAGTATTGTTTTAATTAATAAATACCTATTGAAAAAAAGGAATTTTTATAAGCTCAACTTTGCTATGCTTCTGTAAAGTTTATCAATCTTATTCGTACTTCATAGTCTAAATCTCTCTTTAAAAAAATGGAGTGTAACTACGATGAAGATCTGAGTGAGAATATATTTTTCAAAGCATTAAAAACCGAACATTGTGAATTGTTTGAAAAAGCAACTCAAGACGGATGGATTATTTGTATACCTCGTTTTGGTTCATTACCTAAATATGCTTTAACGTATGAAGATTTCTTCAGTCATATCTTAATACCGAGCGATGAGTTACCCGAAACACATTTTCGTACATTAGATGATAAAGAAATTCGAATATCAAATCGCATAATAAGTATAGAATCTGGTGATGATTCAAGTACGTTTACAACACAAATATTATTTGAAGAAACATATTATACAGAAGAAATGTTAAAGTACAAAGTACTCTGTATTGATTCTCCTTTAGATATAAATTTAGAAAGTACAACTGATCATTCCGTATCTAATATACAAACATTACGAGATTGTATAGATCTACTATGGACGGAAAGTAAAGGCAAAGAAATATTTGAAAAAATGGACGAACTTATTAAAATATTTCTAATTACAAATGATCGATTTGAATATAATAGTTTTGAGAAACAAAAAAATCTCGTCGAGAAATTATATCAATCTTGTCTTGGAGTATGTTTTCGTGATAATAAATTAAGACAGAGTGTAAATTTCAATAAATATCTTATTGATAGTATTAAGCTCGCTGTGGAAACGTATGTCCAACATGGAATTTATAAAATATTAATTAAAGGTATAACTGCATGTACTGCGATTGAAGATTCTCAATTTAATAAAATGATTCGAAATTTGTCTGATATTCAATTGAAAGATTTAGACATTCGAGAAGAACTGTACGATACTGTACCAAGAGCTAGAAGTGAATTGGCAAGAATTGATTGTTACAGTACAATTTTAGGTAAAATTGGATGTGTACGTCGGTGTATATCTGCCATTAGTAAAGAAGATTGCAGAGAAAAACTGCAAGGAAATGTAATAACAGTGGATGATCTTCTGCCAATGATAGTGTTTCTTGTTGTCAAGTGTGCATTACCAAATTGGATAGCACATTTAACATTTCTAAAACATTTTCATTTTTGTCAAAGTTCAGATGCTTGTATGGATCAAGATAGTTTTCTAATCACTTCTCTAGAAGCGTCCGTCGAACACATCAAATCTGGCTTACTAATTGGTCCTTCTGAGCCAGAGGCTTTAATTAATTATGATGATGAACCCGAGTCAAGTAAATTTAAACCAAGTGTTGAAATGTCAGACTTAACAACTCAACTACGAGTCTATAATAAATATAATAATTATAAGAAAATATCATCGTCGCTTACAAAATTATTTGAAAATGCACGTCTTGGTGATGTAGAAAAAGTGAACTTAATTTTACAAGAAGAAAATATTGAGGAAGATTGTGCGGTGCCATTGTGTCATCCTCTATGTTCTTGTGATGAATGTGAGGAAGCTATTAACTTAAAACATAGACATACGAAACCAACTGTTCACTCTACAGATGAAAGAGGACTGACGGTTCTACATGTAGCAGCTTTGTATGGGAGAATTAAAGTTGTCGATTTACTTTTGGAATTCGGCGCGGATACAAATGTACAAGATTTTTGTGGATGTTCACCATTACATTATGCGGCTACCAGAGGTCACCAGAATGTGTTGCTGTTGCTTCTCCATACTGGAGCGTCTATCAATCTGACTGATAATGAGGGTAAGTTATTATGTACTTCTTTTTTAGATGTTCAACGAAATGGTGTCCCCAATAGAGTAACACCTGTTTTCATTTAACGGTTTTTTTTTTGCTGTATGAGATAAAAATGTGACGGACAGTTTTTTTTTTTCAAGTGGGTGTTTTCGGTGACAAGACGCTATGTGTTGGACTTAAAATACACCCAGTCTTCCTTCAGATCGACTGTTAGGATTATTCCCGGTTTTCTATTCGCTGATGATATTGAGAGTACGAAACTAGTCAGCTCTTTTTTTTTTTTTTTTTTTAATTTGGCTTAACGTCTTTTTAACATCTATTGGTCATTCAAGACGGGGGTTTTACCCTCCATTCGCTGTAAATATGCAAACCAGCTACCCACATTGACCTCAACCAGCCTGGGTTGAGCCGGAAAAAAGTCAGCATCACGAGGGCGCGGACACCCACATGTTACAACCTCACTGGACGTTGCTTAACTTTGTGATCTAACGGGAACTGGTGTATTCAACATGCAATAGACGCTGGCCTAGTCAGCTCTAATTAACATCTTAATAATTTTATAGTCAATTGAAGATATAGTATTTTTTTTTACCTCCTTATGGATATACTTGACATAGTATCCCAATACAACAAAAAAAAATCTAAATTCTGTTGGGTTTCTCTTTTTTATTGGCTCAAAGTCTCCTTAACATATAAGTCTTACAAATCAGCAATCCTCATTTACCCTACCCATTCACGGTTTGGCCGAGAATGGGCCAGCATTAGGAGGGCTCAAACCTATATTAGGTGGTCACTCACAAAGTAAACCCTTGCGCTGAACGTTGCTTAAGTTCAGTGATCTTACGGAAACAGTGTATTCAACGTGCTATTGACATTAGGGTGGTCACTCACATAGTAAAACCTTGCTAAACGTTGCTTAAGTTCAGTGATCTTACGGAAACAGTGTATTCAACGTGCTATTGACATTAGGGTGGTCACTCACATAGTAAAACCTTGCTGAACGTTGATTAAGTTCAGTGATCTTACGGAAACTGTGTATTCAACGTGCTATTGACATTAGGGTGGTCACTCACAAAGTAAAATCTTGCTGGCCGTTGCTCAAGTTCAGTGATCTTACGGAAACTGTGTATTTCAACGTGCTATTGACATTAGGGTGGTCACTCACATAGTAAAACCTTGCTGAACGTTGCTTAAGTTCAGTGATCTTACGGAAACTGTGTATTCAACGTGCTATTGACATTAAGGTGGTCACTCACATAGTAAAACCTTGCTGGACGTTGCTTAAGTTCAGTGATCTTACGGAAACTATGTATTCAACGTGCTATTGACATTAGGGTGGTCACTCACATAGTAAAACCTTGCTGAACGTTGCTTAAGTTCAGTGATCTTACGGAAACAGTGTATTCAACGTGCTATTGACATTAGGGTGGTCACTCACATAGTAAAACCTTGCTGANAAAAAAAATGTATATTTGTAAATAATCATATATATAAAATCAAGCTAGGATGAAGTCCCCCCCACCATCATCATATTATAGAACTCTATCTCATCTCTAGCGACTGAGTATAAATTCAGATTTAGTCTACTTGATAATGTCGTAACTGACGAAAGCGCTCGTGACTCAACAATTATTTTGCAGTTGATACAACTTTTTTTTTTTTTTCTATTTTGAAATTTATTTTTTATATTATTATTATTGTTATTGTTTTATTGTGTACAACAACCGGTGGTTGTTGACACATTACAATACCTGAAAAATAGTAAAAAATAATTAGAATACCTAGATAAATAATATTTAAACCTGGAAAAAATAGTATAAAGATTAGAATAGCTGTAAAAAAAAAAATATATTAATGATAATAAAATGTTATATTATTATATAACATAACATAACATGTTATGGCTGGTGTTAAGATGTTTTCGATTTTGAAAAATTTGGCAACCCTTGGCCCCCTTTCCCCCCGGGGGGACCCAGGGGGGCCGAATATTTTGTTTTTTGAAAATGATTTTTTTTTTTTAAATTTGATTAATATATTTTTTTCTATAATTGACTACAACACTAACGTTGTTTTTTGAAAATGATTTTTTTTTTTAAATTTGATTACGATATTTTTTTTCTATAAATGACTACAATACTAACGTGAACGCCTGATCATCTTGATCCACTACTTATTATTGACATTAATTGTATTTTCTTCTCATTTCAGGTAACAGTCCACTTCATTTATCTACAAACAACGGTCATGAAACATGTGTCAAAGCTTTGATCTATTTCAACGAACAAGAATTACTCAATATGAACGTGAACGCTGTCAACAATCTTGGAGATACGCCACTTCATTATGCTGCCAGATGGGGATACACTTCTATTATACAATTGTTACTCGATCATGGGGCAGATCCAACCATAGAAAACAAACGAAAACTCTCATCTCTGGAGAATGCCAATAATTTACATGTAGCCAAATTATTAACGAGTTCATTGAAAAAACCAAAATTATTATTCAACTATTTAGTGGTACCAAAAGATAAAAACGTAAATAAAAAAGAGAGCGAACAAAAATATCTCGATTATACAGATGTAAATCAGTCAACACAAAATACGAACATACACGAAGGTGTACGACCTAAAAATATAAACGAAATCAAAAAAGTCGAACAATTGTTTCAAGCCATTGAAAATAACGATGTCAAATTGATTAAATCAATATTTGGTTTTAGTATTGACGACGACAATGATATTGATTCAAACGATTGTCATCCACTTTGTCAATGTACAAAATGTATACAAAATATTGATGACATGGCGAGTAGTATTGATTCAAACAATGTTAAAGATTGTCTCGATCTTAATATATGTAATAGTGATGGCTATACAGCTTTACATATATCAACATCGTTAGGTCATTATGATTTAGTTAAATTATTAATTCTTCATAAGGCTGATGTGAATGTAATAACACGAATTAAAAATCTAACGCCTTTACATATTGCAAGTCAAAATAATAATTTAAGTATTGTTAAATTATTGTTGAGTACGAATCAATGTAATGTAAATTATCAAGATTATCATGGTAATACGGCGTTACATTATGCTACTATTAATAATAATTATAATATTGCTCAATTATTATTATCTAATTATTCGAATGTTAATATTAAAAATAATTATTCTCGCACGTGTTTACATTTAGCTCAACAGATTACGTCTCTATCTTTAATAAGATTGTTTACTCAACAAAAACCTATCATGTTGCTATAGTAATTAGTAAATTATGTCTTCTAGACCACGTAAAATAAGTAAATTCCTTCTTTAACTTCACCCTTTCCCAATTTTATTTGGGTTTGGCGTTGCTTTCCTTTAATCTACCATGCACAGCCTTTTGTTTGGTGCCTACTCTCTTTAGCTGTAACTCTTTCCTCGCACGGTAACCCTAGCTTGCTTCTCACACTAAAGAGTTCCTACCTAAGCGGTTATGTACACCGCTTAGGTGAATTGTGTGTCTGTGTGCACACAGCAAGATGAATATTTATGTTATTCAGAATTGTGGAGGGAAGCTGATGCGCAATAGTCACGAGAGTCGCAATTAAGTTGTTGTTGTAGCGACAGGCGACAAGTCAGATCAGATCAAGTTTGTTGTTGTAAGTTGAGAAAAGCTGCCACCTCTTTCGGTCTGGTCCAGAGATCAAGTACTGTGAGTGTGGTAGGACTTAGGACAGTCAAACAGATGATGAACATCGTGGGACTGTCCATGGCAGAGGTTGCATTCATTTTTGATACTGGCGTCCAATAAAAAAGTGAGATGAAAGTGTAACATTGGTGCTGATCTGTTGACTTGTTGAAGTTGAGAAGTAGTGATGGCCCTTGGCTGGAACATCCTTGTGAGTTCCAGGTCGCCTCGGTACGTAGAACCGGCCATCGTTGAGACGCAAATAAGTAAAATACAACGAAAGTTGAGAAGTTAGAAACTTGACATTAACATTAATGACTTATTCATATTTATCATAATATTTATAAATTATTCTCAGCTTCTTTAACTTTACCCTTTTCCCAATTCTATTTGGGGTTAGCGTTGCTTTCCTTAATTCTACCATGCCACAACCTTTTGTTCGGTACCTACTATCTTTAACTGTATCCTTTTCCTAGCACGGTAACATCAGCTTGCTTATCACAGTATCAATTGAAACTACGTAAAAACTCGCTTTGTGCTGATGATCTTTCATCATTGGTTTGAAGCAGAGTTTTTTTAAGAGGCTGGATGTCTTTCCTAACACCAAACCTTCTGTATTTACACGGGCTTAGGATGAAGCTGGTTTGCTCCCCTCATATCATGGGCAAAATGATGAATTTAAAATTCTGAAATTTGAAGAGGTAATATAGAACCTATGTGAGATATTCATTTCTTTATTAGAGACATCATCGTGTCCGATAGTAGCCAGATAAATGAGACTGAAGCTCTAAATAAGTAGTTGTCTAGTGCTAAAGTTCTTAATTTTCATCATACATCTATTCTTAGAAGCTTATAATGGACATGGGTCCCCTTAACAATTTCAATCACTGCAATATGATTACGTCAGTCAATAAAATCCGAGTTTTGAGGGAGGTCTCGTAACACACATTTCCATTTATTTTTTCAACTTAATCATTCCATTCATTTTTTCAACTTGAAAAACACTTTTATTTGGTTTATTTTTCGTGATTTTATAATTAGTTAAATAACTTGATATTTTCGTATTTTTTTAATTTGTCCATTCCATTCATTTTTTTAATTTGATTAAAACACATTTAACTTGGTTTATTTTTCGTGATTTTATAATTGGTTTAAAAAACTTGATATTTTCGTTTTTTTTTTTTTTAATTTGTCCGTTCCATTCATTTTTTCGACTTTATTAAAACACTTTTTAACTAGGTTTATTTTCCGATCTTTTATAATTGGTTAAAAAACTTTGTTTTTCGTTTCTTTTTTAAAATTTGTTTATAAAAAACATTTTTAACTTGTTTTTTTTTTTTTTTCTGTAATATTTTTTAACCATGTTGTATTCGTAAAATTTTTCAAAGTTTGTTTTTCTTACCTTTGGGACCAGACAGATACTATTTTTTTTTTTTTCTGAGCATTTAACCTAACTTAAAATATGATTAATTGAAAGTAGAAGGTTAATTTTCACGATTAAATGGCGGGAAATACGAGAAAACTCACTTTTAAATGTTTAATTCACAATTTTATTGCTTGAAAATCGACGAAACTTCGAAGAAATCAAATGTTTATTCGGATTTTTTTTTTAAATATGCAGAGATTTTTTTGTTTGTTTATTTAACATAACCTGTTAAATAACCTGGTAACATGAAGAAAAAAAATCACTACGATTTAATTTATTTTAGTTTTTTCCGAATGGTGTAATGGCCGATCAAAACGTTTCCTAACCTTTCGGGGGGTGGGGGGCGTTCATCTTAACGCTTATATTGATAAACAAACTTGCACTGGACTTTGTTCATATTGGTACAACTATGTCTGCTTCAGTTCAATATATTCAAATAGTTCAATAAATACGGAAGAAAAAGTTTTTGTTCAAAATAAATTAAAATTAAAGTGAATTAATTAATTTTCCACCCCTAAAACGTTTAAATAGACTTTTTAAATTATATTGAACCACATTTTAAGTTTGTAACTTGCCCCAAAAAAAAATTAATAGTATCTGTCTGGAACCCTACCTTTTTTTCAACTTGGTTGAAAAAGGTTACGAAAAATATAACATATTTTTGTTCTTTATTATTGGGGTGTAAAATTCGGGTTAATTTTATTTATACTTTTTTTGTGACTTGAGATTTTTTCAATTCCTAGATGCATCAATTTTTT
Source organism: Pachypsylla venusta (assembly GCA_012654025.1). NCBI lineage: Eukaryota > Metazoa > Arthropoda > Insecta > Hemiptera > Aphalaridae > Pachypsylla > Pachypsylla venusta. Next base: position 94,236 of record JAAEEI010001346.1, read on the forward strand.
TTCTCTATAAGCATAAATCTCCCTTTAGTTCTCAGCTTTCAGCTACTTGCCAGGGCGACAACAATAATAACCATGGAATGAACAAATTTTTCATCACAATGTTTCTTCTTTGATTCATCGACTTTAGTTCTTAGAAAGCACGTGTGAAAGTGCTAAAAAAAATAGACTCTTGAGTGGAAGGTAACCGATCACTGGGCGAGGTTAATGTCAGGCATTTTCTACCACCTAACCCTTAGAGCTCTATTTTTATGTGGTCAAATATTCAAATTAATGAGGAAAAAATTCTGCCTCTGCTGGGGATCGAACCCACGCCCTCCTGTTTACCAGGCGAGCGCTTAACCACTGAGCTACGAGGCAGGTTAACCACTGAGCTACCGAGGCAGTGCTCTTAAAATAGCATTGAAAAAAAATCTGCTCTCTAATCCGAAAGATGTAAAACTTTGTTCACTGTTGAGATTTATTTAGTTTTAAAGCGGGGGTCGGAAAATTTTCGACTTTGTGCTTGTGATTTCGGGGTGCACTCAGCCTCGTGAGGACGATTGAGTAGCTATGTGAGTAGCGACCGGTGGCGGCATAATCAGAGCAAAAAGATTAGAAGTTTGAAGAGATTATAAATGCAGGAGGCTCTTAATAATGCTGTGATACCCCTATAAATTGTGAAAAGGCCATTGGGGCATTACCACAAAGAAATTCTTTATTTACATTTTTATTTAGTTTTAAGATTTTGCTCAATTTTGTATTTTGTATCTCTCTAGGGCGCATGTCTAATCTGTAAAATAAATACTTATCCTATGGAACTCATTACACTGGGCGAGCCCGAGCTAATAGCAAATCCTTTATGAGTATAATTTTGAGAGAGAAATAAAACGAAAATGATTGTTGAACTTGCGGTCCAAAATGCTTCTCCTTCGATATAAAAGCTTTTTCAGGTGCTTTTTCTCGTGGGTGGTTCAGTTGAGTTAGAAATTGTGGTTGTATGTTATGCCATGCGAATACTCTCATGGTTTAAGAATACATTTTCATAAGAGACTTGAACCTTTATTATCTATTTGTAGTATTTATTTAGTTAAGTTAGAAAAAAGCCAAGGATTTTGTTGTTTTTTTGGTTTAAAGTCTCCTTAACATTTAAGATCATTCGAGACGAGGATTCTCTTGTCCATGTCCGGGGTAGTTAGAGATGGGCGAATTAATGTATTTTATTAAAACTAATATTGAAAATGACGACGTCAAAATAAAAACAAAAAATGCCTGAATTAAGTTGTCATCCGTATGACTTTTGAAAATGATAACGTCGAAATAAAAATAAAAAATCCCTGAATTAAGTTGTCATCCGTATGACTTTTAAAAATGATAACGTCGAAATAAAAATAAAAAATCCCTGAATTAAGTTGTCATCCGTAT
>JAAEEI010001346.1:113747-124949 GCA_012654025.1 Pachypsylla venusta
GGGGGGGGGGGGGGGCGAAGCATTGACACCCAAGCCAGGACTAACACCTTAAAACGATGATTATCATGGAAGGTGATGTTGTTTTTGTAGTTGCTGCTGTTGTTGTTTTTATTGTTGTTGTTGCTGCTGTTGTTGTTTTTGTTGTTCTTTTTATTGTTGTTGTTGTTGCAGCTGTTGTTGTTTTTATTGTTGTTGTTGCTGCTGTTGTTGTTTTTGTTGTTCTTTTTATTGTTGTTGTTGTTTTTATTGTTGTTGTTGCTGCTGTTGTTGTTTTTATTGTTGTTGTTGCTGCTGTTGTTGTTTTTATTGTTGCTTTTGCTGCTGTTGTTGTTTTTGTTGTTCTTTTTATTGTTGTTGTTGTTGCTGCTGTTGTTGTTTTTATTGTTGTTTTTGTTGTTGTTGTTGCAGCTGTTGTTGTTTTTATTGTTGTTGTTGCTGCTGTTGTTGATGTTGTTTTGTTTTTGATGTTGTTGCAGGTTGCTGTTGTTGTTTTTGTTGCAGGTTGCTGTTGTAGTTTTTGTTGATGCTGTTGTTCTTTTTGCTGCTGTTGTTGATGTTGTTTTGTTTTTGTTGTTGTTGCTGCTGTTGTTGTTTTTGTTGTTGTTTTTATTGTTTTCGTTGCTGCTGTTGTCAATGTTGTTATGTTTTTGATGTTGTTGTTGTTTTTGTTGCAGGTTGCTGTTGTAGTTTTTGTTGATGTTGTTGTTCATGTTGTTGTTTTTGCTGCTGCTGTTGTTGTTTTTATTGTTGTTGTTGCTGCTGTTGTTGTTTTTATTGTTGTTTTTGTTGTTGTTGTTGCAGCCGTTGTTGTTTTGATTGTTGTTGCTGCTGTTGTTGTTTTTATTGTTGTTATTGCTGCTGTTGTTGATGTTGTTTTGTTTTTGATGTTGTTGCAGGTTGTTGTTGTTGTTTTTGTTGCAGGTTGCTGTTGTAGTTTTTGTTGATGTTGTTATTTTTGCTGCTGTTGTTGATGTTGATTTTTTTTTGTTGTTCTTTTTGTCTTTGTTGTGCTGCTGTTGTTTTTGTTGTTGTTGCTGTTTTTTTTAACATTATAGGTCACGTACAAAGTAAAGTATTTTCATTAAAAAAAAAAACATTGAAATTTGGGGGGGGGAGGCTGGACCCGACAGACCCCACCTGGGTACGGTTTTGGTCAAAACATTTTCCGGATGGCATTTTTAGATTCTACTATCTCGAAAACCTAGTCATATTTATTTTCTAGAGATCAATACAAAGGGATTGATATGCCTTCCACACCTGTATCATGAAACTGCACACGTGATATGATAAACTGTGAAAAACGTGTCGAGAAATTCTGTTCCCTAATATGTCCCCGTAGGCGTAATTTCTTCCAATCCATATATGACTTGCTAACTTTCCATGAGGAAAAGTAATTCATACTTGAGATTGTAAGAAGTTACTTGTGGGTGACATCCTCACGGGCCGAGTCCACCTGAGCTGATGGTGTAAAATAACGCAGAAAGCAACTCTGTAATATCATTATGTTTATAACTCTTATGTTACTGACGTAATTATATTGCAGTGATTGTCATGGTTCTGGGGGCCCATGTCAATTATCAGCCTCCAAGAACGGATGTATGATGACAATTAAAAACATAAGCAGTATACTACAACTTATCTAGAGCTGTTGTCTCAGATGATGCCACTATTGAATGAATGAATGTGTCCCCAGAGTAACTGACGAAAACAGAATCATTTGTGACTGAATCGTCCGGCACTTCTCCTTAAACTTGTTTGATGTACCTCCTTAGCAATTATTATAATCATAGATCTTAAACCTAGGATTGCCAAGCTCTATTCAATTACGTATATTGCCAAGGGGGTGGGGGTGGGGTAAAAAGTACCCGCCAACAAAATAAAGGAAAAAATGTTTTTTATTACAATAAGTCGCTATTTATTTATTAAAATCTAAAAAAATATAAACTAAATCAATTATTATCTTACATAAAAATAAAATTTAATCCCAGGAATAAAATAATGTAAATGAAAATAAAAAAAAAACGCTAGACCCTAGGAAATCTATTCTGAACCAGAACTTTGTCCTTCCTGACATCCCACACAGACAAATGTCTTTTGACAGTGTTTACACACACTNTTGTTTCTCCACGCTGAACACATCATTCTAATGCTTTGTTTGACCCAATCAGATCTCAATTTGACTCAATGGTGCACTTTAAGGATTCATTATTGAAAATAATAAACCAAATTATCAAAAAAGGGTAATAATCTTTTTGTTTCTCCACGCTGAACACATCATTCTAATGCTTTGTTTGACCCAATCAGATCTCAATTTGACTCAATGGTGCACTTTAAGGATTCATTATTGAAAATAATAAACCAAATTATCAAAAAAGGGTAATAACCTTTTTGTGTCTTTTTAAGCAATATGTGACATCTCCGTGGCAGAGTGCGCATCACACTCGACTTGCACCAAGGAGGTTCCAGGTTCAATTCCTGGACGGGTCGAAAATTTGAAAAAGGTTTTTTATCGAATTTTCTACTTGGTCTGGTTGTGTTTGAGGGTAACTCAGCCTCCTGAGGACAATTGGGTAGCTATTGGTAATAACGCCAAGTGGTAGACATTAATAAGGTAAAAATTGTTAAAGTGTAGCTTAGGCAAGTTAGACTTAGTGATATTGGGAGCGAATGTTGAAAATACCTTGTAATGCTATGATGCCCACAAAATATTGTGACATAATAACACAAAGAAATATACATTTACATTTTTAAAGCAATATGTTTGTCCAATCATTCTAATGCTTTGTTTGACCCAATCAGATCTCTATTTGACTCAATGGTGCACTTTAAGGATTCATTATTGAAAATAATAAACCAAATTATCAAAAAAGGGGGGTACGGCCTTGCGACTTCATTCAAATCGGTCAAAGCTGAGTGGCGAAAAAGCCCATCACGGCGGACAAACGGATTTGTTTTATTAAATTTTTGGATTCTACGTACCTTGAAACGTAAAGAATCAAATTTTGAGGGGGGGTATTTTTTTTTCCTGACAATGCCAAAAGTTCATTATTGAAGAGTAATAACCTTTTTGTGTCTGCTTAAAGCAATATGTGACATCTCCGTGGCAGAGTGCGCATCACACTCGACTTGCACCAAGGAGGTTCCGGGTTCGATTCCTGGACGGGTCAAAAATTTGATAAAGATTTTATCAAATTTTCTACTTGGTCTGGTTGTGTTTGAGGGTAACTCAGGCTCCTGAGGATAATTGAGTAGGTATGTTAATAGCGCCAAGTGGTAGACATTAATAAGGTAAAAATTGTTAAAGTCTAGCTTAGTGATATTGGAGTGAATGTTTGAAATACCTTGTAATGCAATGATGTCCACAAAACATTGTGACATAATAACACAAAGAAATATACATTTACATTTTCAAAGCAATATGTTTGTCCAATCATTCTAATGTTTTGTTTGACCCAATCAGATCTCAATTTGACTCAATGGTGCACTTTAAGGATTCGAAAGTCTTTCTTAAGTTCCACTTGAATGGATTTGGTAATGGTTTTTAATGTTCCTCAGCAAATTCGTGTACAAAGAAAGTTTAGGTTCATGTACTAGACACCGCGTGAAAGTTTTGAGCTAAATATTTCAGTGGCGCATATATTTATAAATATCTAAGACAACCTATTTCGGCTTGTGCAAAAGTAGGCGTTAAATTCTTGAAATATCTATGTAGGTATCAGTTAGGGGGTTCAGTGAATTGTAGACCTCACTCGATTTTCAATGACAATGAAAAGAGAGATATCCTTTTTCAATGAAATATTCTTTACAATGAGCTATGTCCTCAAGATCATAGACAGCGCGAAGGGTAGATAAAGTTAATAAAAGAAGGAAGAAAGAAAAAAATGATTTCACATGTACCTCTTAAGTCCCGGACACACTGAATAGGCAAATGGATCGGAGATATTTCAATTTCTCATAACTCATGGAACACCCTGTATACAGGATGTCTCAGAACTCTTAGAACACCCTGTATACAGGGTGGTCGCCAATTTATGATCACTGGATTTTCCTCGGAAAAAACATGTATTTTTTTTTTTTAATTTTGATGCGGGTCTTTCGGCATTTTATCCTGATAAAAAAATACCATAAAAAGGAGCCAACTTTCTATTTTTAAACGCGAAATCCCATTTCTTCTTCCATATTTGCATTTACCATCAAACTTTTGATTAGTCATTATACAGAGTGGTCACATTTTCCGAGCCCCCCCGATTATTCTGGACAAAAATAAAGAGTTGCCCAAAAGTCTTGAATCGGTTTTTCAATGAAAACCACAAGTATGATCTATCAAATAACAATAGATTTCCTTGCTGACCATTATGGTGTTATTAGATAAGCCCTCGGACGACTCTGGACATAACTGCAGGGGTGTATCCGTAAATAGCTATGTGACCACCCTGTAGTCCAGAGTGGTGCGGATGCTAATCTCATAGCACTATGATGTTCAGCAAGAAAAAATGAATGTTATTTGCTAGGTAACACTTTTTGTTTCCATGGAAAATTTTGGGTCACCCAGTATTTTTATTAGGAATGAAAATTGGGGGTTCGTTTTTGAAAATCGAAATGGCACCGTTTTTCGATACTTCTTGACTACCCTGAATAAAGTAAAAAGGTATCATAAGATTCGCGTCAAAAATCAAAAACATGTTTTTTTTTTCTTTCGAAAATTCAAACTGGTTCCGGGTAAAATTGAGTAATCATAAATTAGCGATCACCCTGAAGAGTTCAATTATTTAATTTAATTTTGGTTATCTTGATCAGTACTCAAACTAAACTCAATAGCCAACGATCATACCACGTTGAATACACCAGTTCCCGTCAGATCACTGAAGTTAAGCAACGTCCGGGCGTGGTCAGTACTTGGATGGGTGACCGCTTGGGAACACCACGTATCGTTGGCTTTTTCCGGCCAACGCAATCTGGGTGAGGTCAATGTGGGTGGCTGGTTTTGCAAGTTTCCAGCGAATGGAGGGTAAAACCCCCGTCTTGAATGACCAATAGATGTTAAGCCAAATTAAAAAATAATAATAATAAAATAAACTCAAAACATTGTAAAATTATATTGAAATGATTTTTTTATCTTAATTATTTTGTGTTGTTTTTAATCTTCTTAATATCTACTCGACCAATCAAGGGTTAATATTGGACCAGTCCAGGGTTAATTTCCCTTCGACTAATAAAGGGTTAATTTTCCTTCGTCTAAACAAGGGTTAAACTCCTCGGACCAATCAAGGGTTAACATTCTTTCGACTAAACAAAGTTTAATACCCCTTAGACTAATCAAGGGTTAATTTCCCTTCGATTCATCGAGGGTTAATACCAAGGGATGATACATTGGTCAACACATTGTCCAAAACGTATACACAAAAAACGCCTAATTTTTTACAAATTTCATTTTTCAACACATTGTCCAAAACGTATACACAAAAAACGCCTAATTTTTTCCTCCACTGTTTATGCAATACGCAAAACAAATTTATTTTACTAAAAATTTAGTTCCAAATTTATCCGCCAGGCTGAGTATTATTAAAGTGTTGCTTTTTTGAGATACCTCCTTTTTCTCATATATACCTATTACAAAATTTAATTTTTCAACATACCAAAAAATTTGTTTTGCCAAAAAATCTACAATGATGGTGGGTGGACATGTCAGATAATATTAACCCTTTACTGGTCGAAGGGATTTTTAAACCTTTTTGATCGAAAGGAAATTAATTAATCCTTTCTTTATTGGTCAGAGATATTAACCCTTAATTGATCGAAGAGATATTAATCCTTTATTGTTCGGAGAGAGATTAACCCTTTATTGGTCGGAGAGATATTAACCCTCTATTGGTCGGAATTGACCCTTGTTTGGTAGGAAGGATATTAAACATTTTTTGATCGTAGGGATATTAACCCTTTAATTGGTCGAAGAGATATTAACCCTTGATTGGTCAGACATATTAAACCTATATTAATCGAAGGGATATTAACCCTTTATTGGTCTAAGAGATATTAACCCTTGATTGGTCGAAGGGATGTTAACCCCTGGTAGGTCGGAGGGATATTATTAACCCTTGATTGGTCAAAGAGATATTAACCCTTATTCGAAGGAATATTAAATTAGAAAATAAATAAGAATGCAAACTCTAAAGACAAGAATATGTATAACTATATGTATTTACAACTGAGAAAGTGTAAGTTGGATTCATACAATAAAGAGTTCCGCACTGGCGAGAACATATTCATTAGGGTGCCCGCAGTCAGTCGCATACTTACTCATCTTATCGCATAGCACATTACTATGTTCGCATATATGCAAGGAAAGAAAACACTGTTTCTAATGGGAGTGTGCTAATTGCTCGATCTGCGGACTCCCATAAGAACGTGTGTATTTGTTTTTCCGTTGCTTCTAAAAACCATGTGCGATATACTATAAGTAAGTAAGCGGCTGCCTGGGAGCACCCTTAACGATTATAAAGAACACCTTTCGATTTGGATGTCTCGTAAAACTGGTGATAACATAAGTAAGGTTATGTTTTTGGGGTATAATACTATGCAAAATTTCAAGACTCCACATAAAGCTGTTCAAAAGATATTCAGGCGGTCTCGGACTTGGGACACCCTGTATAATATGTTGAAAGTAAGAATATACTATCTGATTGAAAACATTACAAGTACACTAGGCAACTGACAAGGGCGTAGCCAGCATCTGGCCTAGGGGGGGGGCAGCTAATATTTTCATGTCGGGAGGGGGACCCCTCCCGCACTCAACAAATCAACAAATAAAATCATGGTGAATTTCCAGTAATTTAATTAACCAAAATCCCCGTTGGTATACTGACTGACCGACTCGTTATCAAAGTAATTACAAGATGACTAATCCAGGCAACTACAGTACACTAGACAACTGAGAAAAGTCCGGGCCCGGAGATTTCCCACCCCCCCTCCCGGACTCAACAAATCAACAAATAAAATCATGGTGAATTTCCAGTAATTTAATTAACCAAAATCCCCGTTGGTATACTGACTGGCCAACTCGTAATCAAAGTAATTACACGATGACTAAACCAGGCAACTACAGTACACTAGGCAACTGAGAAAAGTCCGGGCCCGGAGATTCCCCCCNTTTCCCACCCCCCCTCCCGGACTCAACAAATCAACAAATAAAATCATGGTGAATTTCCAGTAATTTAATTAACCAAAATCCCCGTTGGTATACTGACTGGCCGACTCGTAATCAAAGTAACTACACGATGACTAAATCTTGACATTCGACATTCTCCCGTAGCGACCTTGACTACGAAAGAATCGACAAAAAAAATACGTCGCTTTTAATACTTTAAAAAAGTTGAATAAGTATTCAGAACTAGCTGTTTCGCCCGTGTTTCGCTACGGCCTATAGCTTTGTCGCCTTAGAGGCATGGCCGATCCCAGGATCCGGCTAACGTCAGTCAAAAATCGAAAAATTTGGCCGAAAACTCGAAAACAGTTCGACATTTTTTAATTCTGATATTTTTCCTTATGTTTCGGCCAATGGTTTTTTTTGGGGGGGCGGGGAGGTGGGTCCATTCTCATTAATTTTTCGATATCTCTTACCGTTTTGGCTAAGCAATTAGTGATACATAGACACACACACACATTTATCGTTACATTGAGTTTTATTATTAGGTAAGGTATTTTTTTTTGTTTTTTTTTTTTAGCCAGCGTCTATGGCACGTTGAATACATCAGTTCACGGTCGATCACTGAAGTTAAGCAACATCCAGCGAGGACACCCACATGGAGCCATGTGAGTGTCCACATGGGTTCGCGCCCATCGTGATGCTGGCTGTTCGTATTTTTATTGCTTTATATACAAAATACATACATTTCAGAGTGGTTTGAGAAGGATGAGCTTGGAATGAGTCTTCTTTAGCTTGGTTCGTATTTGTATTGCCTTATATACAAAATACATACATTTCAGAGTGGTTTGAGAAGGGTGAGCTTGGAATGAGTCTTCTTAAGCTTGGTTCGTATTTTTATTGCTTTATATACAAAATAGGTACATACATTTCAAAGTGGTTTGAGAAGGATGAGCTTGGAATGAGTCTTCTTAAGCTTGGTTCGTATTTCTATTGCTTTATATACAAAATACATACATTTCAACTGCCTTGGTAGCTCATTGGTCAAGCGCTCGCCTGGTAATCAGGAGGTCGCGGGTTCGAATCACATACATTTCAGAGTGGTTTGAGAAGGATGAGCTTGGAATGAGCCGTCTTAAGCTTGGTTCGTATTTTTATTGCTTCAAAACTTGTTTTCGCATTGAAAACTCGACTTTCAGCCCATTACAAAACTGTGTTCTTTTTTTATGGATAAGGAAGTCGTGTGATATTCACACCGGATTATTTTATGCTGTTTATTGATGCATAGGTTCTCTAAAAAATGATTTTTTTTTTTTTGGTAGATACCTAATTAGCACCAATTATTCAAAATGTATTAGGACATGCAATATATTTTTTTCTCTCGTTTTTTTTTTTTTTTTTTTTTTTTTTTTTTTTTTTTTTTTTTTNTTTTTTTTGAAACGTAATATAATAATTAACAAGTTTATTTTCCCTAAACTAATGCACATTTAAAATTTAATCCTATTAAAATAAAAACTAACTTCATTACAGATTTTTTTTTTTTAAAAAAAATGGAATTATTTCAGAGGTCAATTTGTGTGGTAGTGTTCTTGTTACCTCGTATAAGTAACGGTTATGGTAAGTTATTTTTTCTCATCATTATTTTCAGTAATTATGGATTTTCACTCTGAGAAGAAAGTTGCGAGGGGGGGGGGACCTCAAAACTTGTTTTGGCATTGAAAACTCGACTTTCAGGCCATTACAAAACTGTCTTCTTTTTTTATGGATAAGGAAATCTTGTGATGTTCACAAAGGATTATTTTATGCTGTTTAACCCTAGGATTTTTTATGCTGTTTAACCCCACGTCGGACGTGGCCAGTACTTGGATGAGTGACCGCTTGCGCTTGGGAACACCACGTATTGTTGGCTCTTTTTTCCGGCCCAAACCAGGCTGGGTGAGGTCAATGTGGGTAGCTGGTTTGCAAGTTTCCAGCGAGTGGAGGGTAAAACCCCCGTCTTGAATGATCAATAGATGTTAAAGAGACGTTAAGCCAAATTAATCTAGTGGATCAATATGATAAGGTGTTCACGTTAGTGTTGTAGTCATTAATAGAAAAAATATCTTAATCAAATTTAGGAAAAAAAAATTGAGGACCCTCCCCCCCGGGGGAGAGTGCCCCCAATTGTTTCAAAATTGAAAAGCCCTTAGGTAACACCAGCCATCACATATCAAAATTTTACGTTTCTGCAACAAACCGCTAAAAAGATAAAAAATAATTTTCAAAAAATATAATATTGGGGGCCCTCCCCCCAAGGGATGTTGTTCGAAATTGAAAAGCCTTTAACACCAGCCATCACATATCAAAATTTTACGTTTCTGCAAGTTTTTGGGGGCCCAGGGCCCCCAAAAATTATACAGCAAATTTCCCTCACACCCTAAACAAGTATACCAAATTTCGTCAAAATCGGATGAAAATTGTGGCTTGTATCGCGTAACATACATACATATNTCAAAAAAAAAAAAAAAAAAAGTCCTCATATACTTAAATAAAACAGCTTAGAATGACATAAAAATTAAGACATAACTTGGCCAACTTGACGTAATTATAATTCAGATACCTTTTTCTTTCAGAATTTAAAGATTTAGGTTGCACTTTTGATGACAAAAAGTACAATTTGAAGATATCAAACCCAAATGATGATATTTATGGAAGCTCGATGGAACCTGTGTATTTTAATTCTACTTATAGGTTGAAGGAAATTATAACCAAGCTGAACAGTATTTATCATAAAATTCTGACCAGTTATCCATACAACGATGTGGATTATTTTCTGAGGTAACAGATATGAGAAAGGGTTTGCCCAACATAAGAAAGGGTTTGCGGATGTTAGCCCAGTATAAGAAAGGGTGCGTCGGCTCTTAGCCTACCAAAAGAAAGGGTTTGTCGGATCATAGCCTAGCATAAGCAGGGGAGTGCCGGTCTTAGCCTAGCATAAGAAAGGGGGTGCCGGTCTTAGGCCGGCCATACACGCACCGATAAGTCCGGGTAATTGGGATCATGGGATGTCATAAAAATAGAGTAGCTTCTACAGCCATATACTGCAGGTGTCGGCAACCGGTCGATCGCGATCGACTGGTCGAACTTCTGGCAATTTTCAGTAGAAGAAAAAAAAATACCAATTAAAAATTAAAAGAAATAAAAAATAACCAGACAAAAATAATTAAGAATTTAAAAAGGGGAAAAAAACTTTTAATTTTTTGGCTCCATGTAATATTCCCGAAATATCTGCTTCGACTTTCTAGTTATACGCGTGTGGGGGATGATGAAGAGAAGGTGGAGAGGGAGGTCTCTGCAGAGTTCTCAGTAGCTCAGTACTGTTGTGAACGTAAACTTGAAAAAGTAGCATTGTAATTCTGTATAGCCAAATTAGTCGGCGAATCTGTTTGGTACCGGAAGAAAAAGGTTTTTTTCAAAATAAATTAAAATTAAAGTGAATTAATTACTTTTCCACCCCTAAAACGTTTAAAGGGACTTTTTAAGTTATAATAAACCACATTTTAAGTTTGTAAGTTGCTCAGAAAATAAATAACACTATCTGTTTGGTACCTTTAATCTTATTGAAAGAAAAACTAACTTTATTACAGATTTTTTTTTTGTGAAAATGGAATTATTTCAGAGGTCAATTTGTGTGCTAGTGTTCTTGTTACCTTACATAATTAACGCTTATGGTAAGTTATTTTTTTCTCATCATTATTTTCAGTAATTACGGATTTTCACTCTGAGAAGAAAGCTGCGGGGGGGGGCTCAAAACTTGTTTTGGCATTGAAAACACGACTTTCAGTCCATTACAAAACTGTCTTCTTTTTTTCATGTATAAGAAAATCGTGTGATGTTCACACCAGATTAATTTGAGCTGTTTAATGATTTCCTGGCATGGCAAAACGAGATTTTGCCATGTCAGGAAACAGGGGCGTACACAAGGGGGGGGCTGGCCGGCTATAGTCCCCCCCCAGAATTTTTTTTTCTAGATAAGACATCAAATGTGAAACGCGAGTGTATATCATCTAACATATATATTC
>JAAEEI010001346.1:128556-142355 GCA_012654025.1 Pachypsylla venusta
TGAAAACCGCTAAAAAGCGGCAAAAATCGCCAAGGGTGTATTCGAGTGCACCCAAAAGTTTCGGGGTACAATTAGAGCCCAGATGGGGCCTATATACCAAATTTCATCCAAATCGGTCAACGCTAAGTGGCAAAAAGTGCTCATCACGGCGTACGGCGAACAAACGGATTTTTTTTATTCGATTTTTGGATTCTACGTACCTTGAAACGTATCATATCAAATTTTGAGGGGGGTATTTTTTTTTTCCGTGACGATTCCAAAGGTTCATTATTGAAAATAATAAACCAAAACACTAAAGAATTACATACGATATGATGTAACGCTGTAATCAAAAACAGTTACTTAGTTGGCCTCAAGAGGCTGCATGCACCCCGAAAAGCTAACAGCGAGTATTGTCTCCGAGTAGACTCCCATACTGTGGAACTGTCTTTTTCAACGTGGCAAAGTCATTACCTAGCATAGACGTATCCGCGGCAGAGTCCGCATCACACTCGGCTTGTACCAAGGAGGTTCCGGGTTCGATTCCTGGATGGGTCGAAACTTTGAAAAAAGGTTTAATTTCGAATATTCAACTTGGCCTTGTTGTGATTGGGGGTAACTCAGCCTCCTGAGGACAATTGATTAGCTATGGTAATAGCGACAAGTGGTAGCATTATAAGGTAAATATTGATAAGTAGCAGTAGCTGCGGGTTTTCTCACGAAATCAACCGTTCTTCTCATTTAAAGATACATGATTAATTAAAATGGTAGAAACAGATTGATATGAGTTTACCGAAAACATTTTGATGGCCCTTGGCTGGAACTGTGATGGTAAGCGTTCCAGGTCGTCCTGGTGCGTAAAACCCGGCCATCGTGAGTAAATATTGATAAAATTTAGCTTACTTAGGCTTAGTGATATTGGAGAGAATGTTAAAAATGCCTTGTAATGCTATGATGCCCACAAACATTGTGACATAATAACACAAGAAAATATACATTTTACGAAATTCATGAGCTATAAATAATTCGTTAATGTGTTTTTAATTTCAGGTCATATTTGGACCTATGTTTTCTGGTAAAACTACCGAGCTGATTCGTCGAATGAAAAGATATAGATTCGCCAATTATCGTTGTCTGATTATTCGTTATGCCAAAGATGATCGATACGACGACGAGCAAGTTTCAACTCACGATCAGCAAAAAATAAAGGCAGTATCTGCTGTTGAGCTGAACAAAGTAATTCCACTGACCAAGGATATTGATGTGATAGGCATTGACGAGGGACAATTTGTAAGTATTGACTGTATGCATTATGTATGTGCTGTTGAACTGAACAAAGTAATTCCACTGACCAAGGATATTGATGTGATAGGCATTGACGAGGGACAATTTGTAAGTATTGACTGTATGCATTATGTATCTGCTGTTGAACTGAACAAAGTAATTCCACTGACCAAGGATATTGATGTGATAGGCATTGACGAGGGACAATTTGTAAGTATTGACTGTATGCATTATGTATCTGCTGTTGAACTGAACAAAGTAATTCCACTGACCAAGGATATTGATGTGATAGGCATTGACGAGGGACAATTTGTAAGTATTGACTGTATGCATTATGTATCTGCTGTTGAACTGAACAAAGTAATTCCACTGACCAAGGATATTGATGTGATAGGCATTGACGAGGGACAATTTGTAAGTATTGACTGTATGCATTATGTATCTGCTGTTGAACTGAACAAAGTAATTCCACTGACCAAGGATATTGATGTGATAGGCATTGACGAGGGACAATTTGTAAGTATTGACTGTATGCATTATGTATCTGCTGTTGAACTGAACAAAGTAATTCCACTGACCAAGGATATTGATGTGATAGGCATTGACGAGGGACAATTTGTAAGTATTGACTGTATGCATTATGTATCTGCTGTTGAACTGAACAAAGTAATTCCACTGACCAAGGATATTGATGTGATAGGCATTGACGAGGGACAATTTGTAAGTATTGACTGTATGCATTATGTATCTGCTGTTGAACTGAACAAAGTAATTCCACTGACCAAGGATATTGATGTGATAGGCATTGACGAGGGACAATTTGTAAGTATTGACTGTATGCATTATGTATCTGCTGTTGAACTGAACAAAGTAATTCCACTGACCAAGGATATTGATGTGATAGGCATTGACGAGGGACAATTTGTAAGTATTGACTGTATGCATTATGTATCTGCTGTTGAACTGAACAAAGTAATTCCACTGACCAAGGATATTGATGTGATAGGCATTGACGAGGGACAATTTGTAAGTATTGACTGTATGCATTATGTATCTGCTGTTGAACTGAACAAAGTAATTCCACTGACCAAGGATATTGATGTGATAGGCATTGACGAGGGACAATTTGTAAGTATTGACTGTATGCATTATGTATCTGCTGTTGAACTGAACAAANCTTTGAAGTTTAATCTAGGATATAAATTTTATCAACGAGTATTGCAACATAAGCAAATTGGTTAGTGTAGGTACACTAGGTACCATCTTACTATCCCTTTGAAGTTTAATTCATGTTTTATCAATGTTGGTATACTCAAAATTTAATTTCCCTTTTCTCTAGCAGATGTAGGTACTAGACTAAAAGGCCAAAAGATAATCAATTTTTTTACTGGCTTCAAAAAGTAGACTACTTAGAAGGCACCGGCGAAGGGGTGGAGTGTGGAGGGGCACCGCTCTGTGAAAGTACTACGGGCCCTGCGGAAAGTTAATCCGGCCCTGTATAAAAAGTCTTTTAGTCAAGTGAAGATATAGTAATTTTTAACCTTCATTATGGTTTTACTTGAGATAGTATCCCAATTTAATCAACTTAGTTAAAAAATATTTTTGTAAAACTGTTTATTTCCTAGTTATTAATTTTGGATGTATCGATTTTTAAGTTTCCAGATGTCGTTTCATTTGCTGAAAAAATGGCCAATGAAAAGAAAATAGTTCTGGTAGCGGCACTGGATGGCACATTCCAAAGGACAGGTTTTTCCGATATTCTCAATTTGGTGCCATTAGCAGAAAGTGTTGAAAAGTTGACTGCTGTGTGTATGTCTTGCTTTAGAGATGCCGCCTTTACGAAACGAATTGGAAAGGAAACTCAAGTAAGTTTTATATGCTCACTAGCTGTTTTCCCGTGCTTCGCTACGGTTACAAAATTCAACAACTCAATTTTAGATTTTTGGTCAAACCGACCCCCAGAGTGAACACGGCTCCTATTTAGATAATTCAATATTTTACTCAAAGATATTACTTTTTGCACTGCGGAACGCCTTCGTACTAGGTGTGTCCGCGGACAAAAACGGGCGGAGCCATCCGTTTCACCTCGAATTTTCGGGCTTGGGGGGGTCTATACTCGGTCATTTTTCGTTATCTCTTTTAGTTTGGTCAGAAAAAAATTGCAAAAAGACCCGCTAAATAGCGACATTTTTGGCGGTGCTCTCACTTGAACTTTAATTTTTTTCCTTTCTTATTACGCGCCTACATACTAAAAGGTATCTGTGTGCCAAGTTTCAAGTCTCTACGTTTAGCCATCGTGGAGCTACGTTGAGTATCAGTCAGTCAGTACGTCAGTATACCAACTGGGCTTTGCGTTTTATAATATGCTCATATGTGCACTTCATGGTCCGAATAGGATCGGTATCGAACAGCAATACGATTATTTTTCCCCCCATCGGGCTATTATTTGAAAAGATTAAATATTTGCAGTTATCATCATCATAGGTTAACAGCCGTGGGGTTGCTTTGCATCAACTCACCATGAGTTGTTGATACTAAAGAATCCTTACGGATACTAAAGAATCTTCTTGTTTTCTGTATGGGTAGGGGAAAAAATATCGTTTCGGACCCTGCCTTTAGTAGCCTATTACGACTGGCATGGACTTGGGTGCCTTGGAAGTATTCTTTTTAAGTCCCCCTATCCACAGGGGACATATGAAGGATATAATGCATTAGTTTCTCCTTTCTTTCTGCATGGGTAATGGAAAAGATGTCGTTTCCGATCCTGTCTTTAGTCGCCTTTTTCAACCGGCATGGACTTGTGTGTCTATCTTTTCAAGTCCCCCTATCCACAGAGGACTATTTTCAAAAAAAAAAAAAAAAAAATAATGGACAAAAAAAAGGGGGACATATGAAGGATATAATACAGTAGCTTCTCCTTGCTTTCTGCATGGGTAATGGAAAAGATGTCGTTTCCGACCCTGCCTTTTGTAGCCTTTTACGACTGGCATGGACTTGGGTGCCTTGGAAGTATTCTTTTAAGTCTCCCTATCCACAGGGGACATATGAAGGATATAATGCAGTACCTTCTCCTTGCTTTCTGTATGGGTTAATGGAAAAGATGTCGTTTCCGACCCTGCCTTTAGTAGCCTATTACGACTGGCATGGACTTGGGTGCCTTGGAAGTATTCTTTTCAAGTCCCCCTATCCACAGGGGACATAGGAAGGATATAATGCAGTAGCTTCTCCTTGCTTTCTGTATGGGTAATGGAAAAGATGTCGTTTCCGACCCTGTCTTTAGTCGCCTTTTACAACCGGCATGGACTTGTATGCCTATCTTTTCAAGTCCCCCTATCCACAGAGGACTATTTACAAAAAAAAAAAAAAATAAAAAATAAAATAATAATAATGGACAAAAATGGACTCCACTGTCAAAAATGTTGACTGAGAATCACCTGAAGAAATGGTCAAAGGTCGTTCATATCCTGAGATTGATCAGCTGTGTTGCTGTGTAATAGGTCGTAAGAGTCAAAGATTGGTCGCATAAATTATAAACAAGGGTCACAGTGAGAGTTGCTATTAATCTTAATGGAGACTTGCAACCAGTTTTATAATGAAAAGTTATTTCAAAATTTCCGACGAATTATTTTTACTTTCCTTATCCTATAAAAAGGAAAGTATTGTAATGGGCTGAAATGTTCGATGTCGAGTTTTTAGAGCCCAAATTTCGAGTTTCAACATTGGTCAATGTGTGTGTCTGTCTGTGAACGGCAAGTGCTAGAGACTTGAAATTTGGTATGTATGTCAGTTTTATGCCATGAACGGCAAATTAAGCTTTTGGTGGAAATCGAATATGCCGTTGGCGGTTTTATGCCGCTTTTTAATGGTTTTCGCATATCCTGCTTAAAATGAGAACGGTACCTAATAGCTAGCTAGAACTTTAAACTTGGTGACTATTCATATCAATTTCATACAGGAAAGGCTGATACGTAATATTCTGTTGGCCGCTAATGAGCGGTTGAAGGATGCTTTTTGGCGATTCCGCCTAAAATCAGAATGGAAAGAGGTAGAACTTGAAATTTGGTGCCTATTCATTATCAATTTCATACAAGAAATTGAATAATACAACATAATATAGGATGAAGTGTAATATATCAAGAAGTGTAATATATAATTGTATTTCCGCTCTGGGGAATTCAAAACGTGTTTTGGCATTGAAAACTCGACATCGAAAATTTCAGCCCATTTTCAGGAAAGTCGTGTGATGTTCACACCGGATTTTTTAAGTTAGATACCTAATCTTCTAGCTTCCATGTTCTTCACCGTTGAATTCACCAGTTCCCGTCAGATCACTGAAGTTAAACAATGTCGAGTGTTGTTTAACTTGGTGGGTGACCACGTAGGTTCAAACCTTCGTGATACTGGATATTCCTGGCCCAACCCTGGATGGGTGTGGTCTATATGGGGGAGATGATTTGTAAGATTCCAGCGAACGAAGGATAAAGCCCCCGTCTCGGGGGATCTTCGTTGTTTTCTAACATGTTTTTTTTCTGTTTTTACAGGTGGAAATAATTGGTGGCGCAGATAAATACATGGCTGTTTGCAGGGAATGTCATAAGTTAGATTCACCAATCAAGCGATCACCTTTCAAAAATATGGTTCTAGAAACTAATGATAAGTTGATGGAAAATTTGACGGAGATCAATGAGAAGAAAAGAAAATTATTTGAATCCACTGACTGTCTGCCCATCAAATCTATGAAGCAGACTGAAGTTTGAGATTATTTATCTGGTCGCTTTACCCACCTAATCAGATAACTATAGGAATTCCCGTTTACAGTTTTTTGGTCAAAGTGTGGAGAATATTTTAAGCTCTTTTTGCTAAAAGAGAGAAAAGCTCTCTTTCTTAAAGTGTTTGAAATCGTTTTTCAAAATACTTTTGAAATAATTTACTTGTCAAAAATGTATTACAAAAGGGGTAGTTTTAATTAAGATTTCAATGTTGACACTTTTGGGGACTCCCCTGAAAGTGTCCCATAATTGAAAACCACCAGGAGAGATATCTCCTCTGAAATAAAGCACTATATTGCTTTAGTATTTTTCGAGATTTGAAACCGTTCTGAAAATATTGAGCTCATTTTCTCGGTCACCCTCTACAGATTTACAATTATTTAATATAGGAATATTTTTTGATTTACCAAATGTAGCTATCGAAGAACGCATTCGTTTTTTGGATTCAGCGCATCAATTATTATTGTCCGTTAAAATGGAAGGCATTTAAACGGAAAAAACATCCACCGATTTTCCATTCAAAAAATCTGAAAGGGGTGTAAAAGAAATTTAATATAATTTTATGTGACTTGCACATTGCATATCTCAAAAATGCCTGGCGACCACAAAAAATTGAAGAAATGAAATTTGACGGTAAATCAAGATATCTCTGGAACGGTGGGTCTTCATATATATTATTGACAAAATCTACATTTTCTATCACCACAAACGGCATTGCCCCTAATTCACTGGGCGATAAAGGGGGGGTCCTACATCAGAAAATAAGATAAAAATGAGAATAAAGTCAGTATATGCATCCATCTGTACCGTTTTTGAACAAAATTCACCCCATTTTAACAGTAAAAGTCACAAAAAATGGGGTGAATTTTTTAGTGCAAAATTGTGGACTTAAATAAAGACCTCACTTATCTTGTCTGGTCATTTAATTGCATATTAAACGATCATAAACCTTATTCTCAACATTTGAGAGTATACACACATATTAATATATGTGCACATGGTTATATAAAAGGTGACAGCTAAGAAAAACTTAAACAACAGTTCTTTGGCAAAATCTATATTATTGCCAAATGCCATAAAAGGGGCTCTATTTTTTGAAGGGCTAATAATAAAATGTAAAAAGGAATATTTTTTAAAGGCAAATTTGATCCTCTATAGCTTTTTCCCCCGGGTTATTCCTGTGAAACGAAGCATTGGTGTGCTACAGACCAAAATTTAACGAAAAATGAGGTAAATTTTCATTTTCCCAAAAATATGCGGTGGGGGTGGGAAGATACCGGTGGGGGGGTGGGAAAACTATGAGGGGTGGAATAAATGAATAGAACCAAACTTGTAGGAAATTTAAATGGCTCCAATTTTACCGAGAATACTTTGTACCCTACTAGTAGCCATTTTCGAGATATAGGGGAAAACTTAATAAAAGTGACCTTCGCCACGCCCCCTGCATTTCGTTCACCCCCCAGGTTCGGGGACTTTTAGTATGTTTATCTCCTGACCACACCAAACAAACTTCTGAAAACATTCCTTCGTTTCCAGCCAACGCACTCTACAAACCATTCGTTGACTGGACTTAAAGCTCAGTCCTTCAAGTTGTGTTTTTTTTTTAAAAAAAATGTTCCTTCGAACTTCCTTTGAAAAAATACCCAAAGAAATCATGGTGTGGGGAGTCGGACATTTTTCAATTTAAAATCTCTTTTTGGGGTTTCCTTTAATAGCTTGTAAACTATCAAATTTAGGTTCACCATAATAGAAAAAAAAACTCTGCCAATGTGACACATGGGTTTATTATTTTTCTGGCAAAAAAATACCCCCCAGAAATAAATTGAGGGGGGGGTCTCGTGACGATTCCAAATCTGGAGCGTAATAAAACCCTAAATTTGACATACCTACTAAATTTGAAGTCTCTGGCTCTTACCATTCTCTTTTTAGACAGGATTAATGGAAACTGCTTTAAAGCGGTAAAAACCGCCAGTGGTATATTTGATTGAACCCAAAAGTTTCGGGGCTAACTGAGACCCCAAATATGACGTACATTCGAATCTCTAGCTCTTACCATTCTCCTTTTAGACAGCAATACTGAAAACTGCTAAATAGCGACAAAAATCGCCAAGGGTGTATTCGATTGCACCCAAAAATTTCGGGGCACAATTAGAGTCCAGATGGGACCTATATACCAAAGTTCATCCAAATTGGTCAACGCTAAGTGGGAAAAGTGGTGCCCATCACGGCGGACGACGCGACGGACAAACGGATTTTTTTTATTCGATTTTTGGATTCTGCGTACCTTGAAACGTATAATAACAAATTTTGGCAACACAAAAATTCAAAGTTCGCGCCTGAAGGTCTATGATAATCTTTTACCATTTTATGTTTGAAAATCCCAATCTTAAGAGAGATTTTTCCACCCTCGAACTTTAAATTTTTTGACTAGCCACTTGACATTCACATATCTGAGGAACTCCAACATCAACCACCAACAACGATTCTATTTCAAATGTCTCGTCCCCAAGTACACATTCCTCAATGAGATGAATTTATGGCTTAGGTTCGCCATAAATTTAAGGTGAAGGTTTACGAGCTATTAAGATGCCTGTTTTATTATTGAACTAAGTTCACTCATTTTATTTCTCTTTGTCTTATTCTCAAGTCAAAAAGAAACAAGACCCCTACCACTTTTTAATTTAGATAAATATGGAACTTTTTCAAACATGATTAAAAAAAATACGCCAAAAACTGAAATAATAATTTTATTTAGTTCACTGTAAAAAAACTAAATTTTGAGTAATAGAGAAATTTTCTTTTCTCTTAGTAAACACTTCTCCGATTTGATCTTGAAAATATTCAAATATTTTAACAGAATTTTCTCACTTTTTATGGAGATTTCCTCAGAAGTTCGATTATTTACATTATTTGAAATAATTTTTTAAAAAAAGGAAAAAACAAAAAAAGAGATTTTATATTATACGCATGGGGTTTTTTTGGATATTTTTTTTTAAATGGAGCGGAGACATTTCCATTTGTCATAACTCATGGGACACCCTGTATACGGGGTGCCTCATAATTCGTGGGACACCCTGTATACAGGGTGGTCGCCAATTTATGATCACTGGATTTTTCTCGGAAAAAACATGTATTTTTTTAATTTTGATGCGATTCTTTCGGCACTTGATTTTATCCTGATCAAAAAATACCATAAAAAGGAGCCAACTTTCTATTTTTAAACGCAAAAACCCATTTCTTCTTCCATATTTGCATTTACCATCAAACATTTGATTAGTCATTATACAGAGTGGTCACATTTTCCGACCCCCCGGATCATTCTGGCCAAAAGTCTTGAATTTTTCAATGAAAACTACAAGTGTGACCTATCAAATAGCAATAGTTTTTCTTGCTGAACATTAGGGTGCTATTAGATAAGCCCCCGGACGACTCTGGACAAAACTGTAGGGTTGTATCCGTAAATAGCTATGGGGCCACCCTGTAGTCCAGAGTGGTACGGATGTTAATCTCATAGCACTATGATGTTCAGCAAGAAAAAATGAATGTTATTTGCTAGGTAACACCGTTAGTTTCCATGAAAAGACCGATTTCGACCGATTGTCATATGTTCCACCCTGTAAGACCGAGAAGACTTTTGGATCACCTTGTATTTTTATTAGGAATGTGTTGGGGGGGCTTATGTAATAGCTATACAGGGTGTCCATATAGTCTCACCTCACCCCCCGTATCTCGAGAATGGCTGAAAATAGAAGAAGATGCAAAAACACGTATCCCTTAGATTTTAGGGGGATTAATTTTAGACTAAACCTTTTTTGGCCTCGGCCAGCCATTTAGGCTGGGCACCGACTGGCTTCAAAATCTTAAATGAGAAGGTATATAAAGTGACACCTTGTTTTAAAGGTCTCGTTAATACGAGTGCATTACAGAAAACCAGAGCGCTCTAGGATCTACCGTTCTCCAATTACAAGGTGGAACATGTGACATGGACCCTTTGCGGCCACAACGAAATGGTAGGTAAAAATGCCTAGAAATAAGTTTTTATTGTCCCAAATAAGTAATTTAGTAAAAAAGAATGGTTGTCCCGTCCACTTTGACCGCAGAGATCGAGCCTTCTTAGACCAAACCTATCCGTCTTTTTTGAAAATTTTGGTCTAAGAAAGCTCGAACTCTGCGGTCGAAGTAGGCGGGACAACCATCTTGTTGGAACACTATTTTTTACTAAATCACTTATTTGGGATCATGAAAACTTATTTCTACGCATTTTTACCTACCATTTCGGTGCGGCCGCAAAAGTCCATTGTCATATGTTCCACTCTGTAATTCGTGAACGGTAGATCCTAGAGAGCTCTGGTTTTCTGTAATGAACTCCTATTAAAACAAGGTGTCACTTGATATACCTTCTCATTTAAGATTTTGAAGTCAGTCGGCGCCAAGCCTAAACGACTGGCCGAGACCAAAAATTTTTTTAGTCTAAAATTAATCCTCTAAAATCTAAGGGATACGTGTTTTTGCGTTTTCTTATATTTTCAGCCATTCTTAAGATACGGGGGGTGGGTGAGACTTTATGGACACCCTGTATAATGTCTGAACATTCTAAAAAATTGAATGCTCTTTGATAGATCACACTTGTACTTTCCATTGAAATATATAACCACCCCGTATGATTCTAAATTAGAACAAAGAAAGTTATTAATCAAAGAAATGCATAATTTGACAAATGTAAATATGGAAGAAAAACGAAATGGTGCCGTTTTTCGGTACTTCTTGACCACCCTGAATAAAGTAAAAAGGTATCAAAAGATTTGCGTCAAAAATCAAAAACATATGTTTTTTTCCTTTCGAAAATTCAAACTGGTTTCGAGCAAAATCGAGTAATCATAAATTGGCGACCACCCTGTAGAGCTCAATTATTTAATTTAATTTTGGTTATCTTGATCAGTACTCAAACTAAACTCAAAACAATTGTAAAATTATATTGAAATGATTTTATTATCTTAATTATTTTGCGTTGTTTTTATTCTTCTTAATATCTTCTCCACCAATCCAGGGTTAATTTCCCTTCGACTAAACAAGGGTTAAACCCCTCGGACCTATCAAGGGTTAATATCCCTTCGACTAAACAAGGGTTAATATCCCTTAGACTAATCAAGGATTAACACCCGTAGGACTAATCAAGGGTTAATTTTCCTTCGATTCATCGAGGGTTAATACGAAGGGGTACATTGGTCAACACATTGTCCAAAACGTATACACAAAAAACGCCTAATTTTTCCCAATGTTTATGCAATACGCAAAGCAAATTTATTTTACCGAAAAAATTAGTTCCAATTATCACCACCAGGCTGAGTATTTTTTATGTGTCGCTTTTTTTGAGAGACCTCTCCTTTATCCTAATTGCCTACTACAAAATTTCATTTTTCAACACATTGTCCAAAACGTATACACAAAAAAACGCCTAATTTTTTTCCAATGTTTATGCAATACGCAAAGCAAAGTAAATTTACTAAAAATTTAGTTCCAATTATCACCACCAGGCTGAGTATTTTTTAGGTGTCGCTTTATTGAGAGACCTCTCTTTTATGCTAATTGCCTACTACAAAATTTCATTTTTCAACACATTGTCCAAAACGTATACACAAAAAACGCCTAATTTTTCCAATGTTTATGCAATACGTAAAGCAAGTTTATTTTACTAAAAATTTAGTTCCAAATTTATCCACCAGGCTGAGTATTTAAAAAGTGTCGTTTTTTTTTTTTAGAGACCTCCTTTTTCTCATAAATACCTATTATAAAATTTCATTTTTCAACATACCTAAAAATTTGATTTGGCTAGATATCTTCTAAATGATGGTGGATAATATTAACCCTTTACTGGTCGAAGGGATATTAAACCTTTATTGGTCGGAGATATTAACCCGTAATTGGTCGAAGGGATATTAATTAACCCTTGATTGGTAGAAAGGATATTAAACCTTTATTGATCAAAGGGATATTAACCCTTAATTGATCGAAGGGATATTAATTAACTCTTGATTGGTAGAAAGGATATTGAAACATTATTGATCGAAGGGATATTAACCCTTGATTGGTCAGACATAATAAACCTATATTTATCGAAGGGATATTAACCCTTTATTGGTCTAAGAGATATTAACCCTTGATTGGTCGAAGGGATGTTAACCCCTGGTAGGTCGGAGGGGTATTATTAACCCTTGATTGGTCAAAGAGATATTAACCCTTATTCGAAGGAATATTAAATTGGAAAATAAATAAGAAAGTTTAAAGACAAGAATATGTATAATTATATTTATTTACAACTGAGAAAGTGTAAGTTGGATTCATACAATAAAGAGTTCCGCACTGGCGATATATTCATTAGGGTGCCCGCAGTCGCATACTTACTCATCTTATCGCATATCACATTATTATGTTCGCATATATGCACGGAAAAACAAATACACTGTTTCTAATGGGAGTGTGCTAATTGCTCGATCTGCGGACTCCTATAAGAACATGTTTGTGTATTTGTTTTTCCCTTGCTTCTAAAAACCATGTGCGATATGCTATAAAATAAATAAGTAAGCGGCTGCCTGGGAGCACCCTTAACGATTATAAAGAACACCTTTCGATTTGGATGTCTCGTACAACTGGTGATAACATAAGTAAGGTTCTGGGGAGAAATATTTTTGCACATAATTTGTCGAAGAAGATATCCGTCAGAATTTTCTAACGGTAATCTTTCTACGTAACTGGGAGTAACGCAAAGGCGGACAAACGGATATTGGTTTATTATTATCAATAATGAACCTTTGGAATCGTCACAAAAAAAAAAATCACCCCGCGTCGAAATTTGATAATTTACGTTTCTAGGTATGTAGATCCAAAAATCGAATAAAAAAAAAGATAGGGGGACTTAAAAGAATACTTCCAAGGCACCCAAGTCCATGTCAGTCGTAAAAGGCGACTAAGGGCAGGGTCTCCAGATACTTATTTATTTTGAGAGAAATTTTTTAAACTTCAGATACTTATTTATTTTGAGAGAAATTAAAATATAAACTAATAACTCAAAAGCTCATTTTATTATTGCGTTTCTCTCTTGAAACTAGGCGTATTTTATTATAGAAAAAGGACCCAATGTGTCGATGACCAAAAAGCGTATTTTATTATGAAAAGATAATTTTCAAGTCAAATTTTTCGTCATAATCAAATACGCTTTTGAGGTCGACTGAGCTGCAACCTGTGACCGCAGTACCAGAGTTGAAAGATTTGGTTTGGTACAAGAGTTTTACGAGGTTATTAGTATATAAGGCTCCGAGTAATGCTGTGATACCCACAAAAATTGTGAAGAGACCGTAGGGCCTCTTCAGAAAGAAAATTTACATTTTTATTAACCTCCAATGATAGATGCATGATGAACTTCAGTCAGAATCAGAGGGGGTAAGGTAGGTCCACAAATTGACTTTTGCGAATCTGAAATAAAAACAATAGCGACCTAATTAGCTCAGTTAATAAAGTATAGGGCTGTCCTGTGGATAATGTCATAGCAACCAGTTTTATTATTATTGTTTATAATATTAGTGATGTGCGCGTTGAAAAATAAGCGGAAATGGCCGTTACGAAGTCTGTTCTTAATAGGGATGGGATTTTCGACTCACATGAGTCGACTCGACTCCTCAATATGAGTCGACTCCATGAGTCGACTCTCGATCTCGACTCTTTTTGAGTGCTAATTTTAAAAACGACTTATTTGATCAGAAAGACATAATA
>JAAEEI010001346.1:159011-170727 GCA_012654025.1 Pachypsylla venusta
TACCCCCCCTCAAATTTTGATATTATATGTTTCAAGGTACGTAGAATCCAAAAATCGAATTGAAAAAAATCCGTTTGTCCACCGCGCCGTACGCCGTGATGGGCACTTTTGCCACTTAGCGTTAACCGATTTGGATGAAATTTGGTATATAGGTCCAATCTGGACTCTAATTGTGCCCCGAAACTTTTGGGTGCAATCGAATCGGAATACATCCTTGGCTATTTTTGCCGCTTTTTAGTGGTTTTCAGCATTGCTGTCTAAAAGGAGGATGGTAAGAGCTAAAGATATGACATTTTTGTATGTATGTCATATTTGGGGTCTCAGGTCAAAAAACTTTGGGAGGGGGGGGAAATTTTTTTTTTATTTTTTTCATATTATTTTTTTCCAGAAAAATAATAAACCCATGTGTCACATTTGGCAGAGTTTTTAATAGAGGAGGGAAAATTTTCATAAAGACATCCACTGAAGGAGGAGCCTTAGTGAGGATAGTAGGTGCTTTGTGAGATGTATTGATGTAAAAGAGCTTCACTGACCCACTGTAAGCCCATCTCCATTGAACTAAATCAATATAATTAAAGAAAGAGGGTTAAAAATGTTAAAAATAAACTCACCGTCAGTTTGTTTTGTCAGTCTTTTAGTAAAGTCAATTATTGACCAGTAGCCCATAGTCGCCATGTCAATATTCCAACAGCTCAGTCACATGTTGTCAATTATTGTCCAGTATCCCACAGTTGCCATGTCAGTTTTCCAATAGCTCAGTCGCATATTTTCAATTATTGTCCAGTATCCCACAGTCGCCATGTCAGTTTTCCCATAGCTCAGTCGCATATTTTCAATTATTGTNTAACCTGACCTAGTGGTTACCCTCCATTCAAAAGTTTATTTTTTCTTATCTCTTCTTAAGAAAATACCTCCGGAATTAACCTGACCTAGTGGTTACCCTCCATTCAAAAGTTTATTTTGTCTTATCTCTTCTTAAGAAAATACCGCTGGAATTAACCTGACCTAGTGGTTACCTTCCATTCAAAAGTTTATTTTTGCTTATCTCTTCTTAAGAAAATTCTTCTGGCATTAACCTGACCTAGTGGTTACCCTCCATTCAAAAGTTTATTTTTTCCTATCTCTTCTTAAGAAAATATCTTTGGAATTAACCTGACCTAGTGATACCTTCCATTCAAAAGTTTATTTTTTCTTATCTCTTCTTAAGAAAATATCTTTGGAATTAACCTGACCTAGAGGTTACCTTGCATTCAAAAGTTTATTTTTGCTTATCTCTTCTGAAGAAAATTCCTCTGGCATTAACCTGACCTAGTGGTTACCTTCTATTCAAAAGTTTATTTTTTCTCATCTCTTCTGAAGAAAATTCTTCTGGCATTAACCTGACCTAGTGGTTACCTTCCATTCAAAAGTTTATTTTTGCTTATCTCTTCTTGAGAAAATTCCTCTGGAATTAACCTGACCTAGTGGTTACCCTCCATTCAAAAGTTTATTTCTCTTATCTCTTCTTAAGAAAATACCTCTGGCATTAACCTGACCTCGTGGTTACCTTCCATTGAAAAGTCTGACGACATTGCTATTTGCTCTTTATGATTATTAGGTACAGGATGTACCACAAGTTAGGATTACGTTGACCATCTGATAAGGTTCGGCTCAATGACTGCTGATTTATATCGAGTAATCTACTTTAACAATGATAATGTGTTATCAGCAGTTGTTGATTTTACTGATAAGGTTCGGCTCATGACTGTTGATTTATATCAAGTAATCTACTTTAACAATGATAATGTGTTATCAGCAGTTGTTGATTTTACTGATAAGGTTCGGCTCAATGACTGCTGATTTATATCAAGTAATCTACTTTAACAATGATAATGTGTTATCATGTTCGGCTCAATGACTGCTGATTTATATCGAGTAATCTACTTTAACGATGATAATGTGTTATCAGCAGTTGTTGATTTTACTGATAAGGTTCGGCTCAATGACTGTTGATTTATATCGAGTAATCTACTTTCACTTGCAGAAGCTAATGAACTCCCGGAGTTCTCCACAAGATCGATCTAACGACATTGCTATTTGCTCTTTATGATTATTAGGTACAGGATGTACCACAAGTTAGGATTATGTTGACCAAAAAATGACCAAAAACCTGATTTTAATGAAATTTGGTATCCAGGGTCCAAATACTATTATATCTTCGCACATCTCTTTCATTCTCTTTCAAAGTTGAATCCCCTGGGGGGCCACATGGGACCCGCCCCTGAAAAATTGGTCACACCATCAGTAGGTTTTTGGGGTATAAAGCTGTTCAAAAGATATTCAGGCGGTCTCGAACTTTTAGGACACCCTGTATAAGCCCTTGCACATAAGCCTCAGCTGGGCTTTTTGTGCTTGGAAAGTAGCCTGTTTTTCTAGCTAAGGCCTAAAATCTGGGATGTAGCTGTCCCATGCTTAGTCTCCACGAAATTAGGGAGTTGCAATCGAAAATGACATGAGAGGTAGTTTCCTCATACTCCTCACAGAGCCTGCACATCACCTGGTCTTGATGAAAGCCCATAGTGTCCAGTGATCAGGCATGTGGCTAGTCTTTTCGTGGGACACTGGGACCAAACGGCCGGCCCCGTTCATATGATTTGACAGTTCTGTTAACAGCCTCAGTATACCAGATGGTACACGGATTGCTAATAATCTGTACACTGATGTTAGATGGAATGTCGCCACCAAAGGGAGCAAGTCAGCTTCAGTAGGTGACAGTCCTAAGCCTGTATAAATACAGAAGGATTGATGTTAGGAAGGATATCCAGCCTTTGAAAAAATGTGCTTAAAACCAATCTCTTTCATTTTCTTTAACTTCACCCTTTCCCAATTCTATTTGGGGTCCTCGTGGCTTTCCTTAATTCTACTATGTCACAACCTTTGATTCTTTGCCTACTCCCTTTAACTATAAGTATTGCCAGGTCGTTTTCGTCAAAATTCCCTACAGAGACCTTGATTTCTCCCTACATTTCCCTACGCTAAAAAAACTTTCTCCTTACAGTTTCCCTACACAAAAAATGTCAACTTTTACAAGTTTATGGCGAGAAAATCAGTATGTACCTATAGCTAGGCTCCTGGTAGCGTGCTTTAGTGATGATTTCTTAGAGATAAACATGATGACAGATTTAAATATAAGAGACGTGGGTTCGATTCCCAGTAGGGATCATACATTTGGTAACCTCTGTCGAATTTTAGGTACCTACATTAGATATAACCTATGTAGATCTACAAATGAAAGAGGAAAAATAAGAACATATAATGTAACAATTGCCAGTGGACTAGAGCTGGGATTACACAGGAAAATAGGTAATTATTTTCTATTTAGAAAATCAATTAGTGAAAACTAAAACAAAGAAAAAAAAATTAAACGAAAAATTTAAATATTCCCGCGGTATTTTCACATCGATTCACAAAATATCGATTAGTCATATTTTATTATCTGATCTGATTAATTGTCAACATTCAATTTTGGGTGAATTAACTTTCTACAAAAAGTTTGATTTGAAAAAATGTGCTTAAAACCAATCTCTCTCATTTTCTTTAACTTCATCCTTTCCCAATCCTATTTGGGGTCCTCGTGGCTTTCCTTAATTCTACTATGTCACAACCTCTGATTCTTTGCCTACTCCCTTTAACTATAACCCTTACCTGACAAGGTGACCCGCGTATACTTCTGACAGTATCCATAGAATCTGCTAATGACATTTAATTGGTACCATAAGGCTATTTTCACATGACCGCGTGGTGCGACGAACCGCGCGGTCATGTGAAAATAGCCTTATGGTACCAAAATGTCATCAGCAGATTCTATGGATACTGTCAGAAGTATACACGGGTCACCGTGCCAGGTAAGGGTTATAGTTAACAGTGTTACCAGGTCGTATGGAATTTCCCTACGCGTAGGGAGAATTAGGGGTCCGTAGAGAGAGAGAGAGGGAATTTTCATCAAAAAGGACCAAAACGTAGGGAAATTTAAAGATTTTACTATTTTTGCATTTAATTCACATTTTGGATTAATTCTATTAGGGAAAAGTGAATAACTCGTCCAAACTTTCTGTAGAATTCAGCCAAAATTGAATGTTGACAATTAATCAGATCAGATAATAAAATACCACTAATCGATATTTTGTGAATCGATGTGAAAATAGCGCGGGAATTATTAACTTTTTCGTTTAATTTTTTTTTTTTTTCTTTGTTTTAGTTTTCACTAATTGATTTTCTAAATAGAAAATAATTACCTATTTTCCTGTGTAATCCCAGCTCTAATCCATTGGCAATTGTTACATTATATATTATTACTAGCTGAGTACCCGAACTTCGTTTCGAGAAGATGAGAGAAAAAAATGATAATAAATCTGACTCCCACATTAATAATCATATCACCGAAGTACAACCGTTAAAACGCGATCAGAACAAACACATAGATTACACATTACCTACACGTTTGTTAACCTAGGAAGAACATGGGGAGTAGAGTCCTAAGCCAGTGTAAATACAGAAGGATTGGTGCTTGACGACCTTCGTAGCCTGATGCGGACACCTGATCGAGTGGTCTATGCTCAGTATTGCTACTAATTACTAAGCAATGCTTAGGCCCGGCAGACAATGTAACCACCGAGAGGAACAAACCAGCTTCATTAGGGGATGGTCCCAAGCCCCTGTAAATACAGAAGATTTGGTGCTTCACGACCATCGTAGCCTGATGCGGACACCTGCTCGAGTGGTCTATGCTCAGTATTGCTACTAATTACTAAACAATGCTTAGGTCCGGCAGATAATGTAACCACCGAGAGGAACAAACCAGCTTCATAGGTGACCGTCCTAAGGCAGTGTAAATACAGAACATTTGGTGCTTGACGACCTTTGTAGACTGATGCGGACACCTGATCGAGTGATCTATGCTCAGTATTGCTACTAATTACTAAGCAATGCTTAGGTCCGGTATCCAATGTAACCACCGAGGGGAGTGAAACCAGCTTCATTAGGTGACGGTCCTAAGGCAGTGTAAATACAGAAGGATTGGTGCTTGACGACTTTCGTAGACTGATGCGGACACCTGCTCGAATGGTCTATGCTCAGTATTGCTACTAATTACTAAGCAATGCTTAGGTCCGGTATCCAATGTAACCACCGAGGGGAGTGAAACCAGCTTCATTAGGTGACGGTCCTAAGGCAGTGNTTTATACGAATTAGGTTGAAATGTAATATATTTTTCGAATCGAATCGGTTACATCGAAACCTTAATATCGATATCCGATATTATCGATGTAAATATCGACAGCCCTAGCAGCAAAGCAGCGTAACCTTTTTTTTTATACGAATTAGGTTGAAATGTAATATATTTTTCGAATCGAATCGGTTACATCGAAACCTTAATATCGATATCCGATATTATCGATGTAAATATCGACAGCCCTAGCAGCAAAGCAGCGTAACCTTTTTTTTTATACGAATTAGGTTGAAATGTAATATATTTTTCGAATCGAATCGGTTACATCGAAACCTTAATATCGATATCCGATATTATCGATGTAAATATCGACAGCCCTAGCAGCAAAGCAGCGTAACCTTTTTTTTTTCGATACCAATTTTTTCTCTCGATATTATCGAAATCTTAATATCGATTATATGGAAACTCGAATATCGATATTCGATATAATATCGACAGCCCTAGCAGCAAAGCAGCGTAACCTTTTTTTTCGGTACCGATTTTTTCTCTCGATATTATCGAAATCTTAATATCGATTATATGAAAACCCGAATATCGATATCCGATATAATATCGACGCCCTAGCAGCAAAGCAGCGTAACCCTTTTTTTTCGATACCGATTTTTTTCTCTCGATATTATCGAAATCTTAATATCGATTATATGGAAACTCGAATATCGATATAATATCCACAGCACTAGCAGCAAAACAGCGTAACCTTTTTTTCCGATACCGATTTTTTCTCTCGATATTATCGAAATCTTAATATCGATTATATGGAAACCCGAATATCGATATCCGATATAATATCGACGCCCCAGCAGCAAAGCAGCGTAACCCTTTTTTTTCGATACCGATTTTTTCTCTCGATATTATCGAAATCTTAATATCGATTATATTGAAACTCGAATATCGATATAATATCGACAGCACTAGCAGCAAAGCAGCGTAACCTTTTTTTCCGATACCGATTTTTTCTCTCGATATTATCGAAATCTTAATATCGATTATATGGAAACTCGAATATCGATATAATATGGACAGCCCTAGCAGCAAAGCAGCGTAACCTTTTTTTTCGATACCGATTTTTTCTCTCGATATTATCGAAATCTTAATATCGATTATATGAAAACCCGAATATCGATATTCGATATAATATCGACAGCCCTAGCAGCAAAGTAGCGTAACCTTTTTTTTTTCGATACCGATTTTTTCTCTCGATATTATCGAAATCTTAATATCGATTATATGGAAACCCGAATATCGATATTCGATATAATATCGATATTCCTACATATAATGAGGGACCCTTATAACTTGTGGTACATACTTGAAGATAGTTGATTGGTATCTGCTGGATACTAACTGGTCGCTGTGGAGAGATTTCAAAGAGAAATTAAACATCCTTAAACACCTTCTGATTGGGTCAATGATAATTTATGAATTAATAAAGAATTAGTGTTAACCCTTTGAGGGTCACGTTTGATAATTTGTAGGGAAAAATACGAGGTGTGGCTATTAAGTTCGTAGACTCGAGCCGCTACGCAAAAGCTGTGCATGCTAGGAAGATATGATGAACATGGTTGGATAGCTAACTAATTCGCCTTCGCGAGAAAATAAGAAAGAAACGACCCGAATTGTGGAATGAGAAGTCACCAGGACAATGCGCCAGCCCACTGTGCCTTCTCCGTGAAGACGTTCCTGGCCAAGTACAACATCCCAGTGTTGGAACACCNGTAGTCAATAGGTTTCTGTATATCTCCAAAGTCTCCCCTCCAACCGGAGACACGTGTAGTCAATATATATCTGTATGTCTCTAAAGTCTCCCCTCCAACCGGAGACACGTGTAGTCAATAGGTTTCTGTAAATCTCCAAAGTCTCCCCTCCAACCGGAGACACGTGTAGTCAATATATATCTGTATGTCTCCAAAGTCTCCCTTCCAACCGTAGACACGTGTAGTCAATAGGTATGTATGTCTCTAAAGTCTCCCCTCCAACCGGAGACATGTGTAGTCAATAGGTTTCTGTAAATCTCCAAAGTCTCCCCTCCAACCGGAGACACGTGTAGTCAATATATATCTGTATGTCTCCAAAGTCTCCCCTCCAACCGTAGACACGTGTAGTCAATAGGTATGTATGTCTCTAAAGTCTCCCCTCCAACCGGAGACACGTGTAGTCAATAGGTTTCTGTATATCTCCAAAGTCTCCCCTCCAACCGAAGACACGTGTAGTCAATAGGTATGTATGTCTCTAAAGTCTCCCCTCCAACCGGAGACACGTGTAGTCAATAGGTATGTATGTCTCCAAAGTCTCCCCTCCAACCGGAGACACGTGTAGTCAATAGGTATCTGTGTGTCTCCAAAGTCTTCCTTCCAACCGGAGACACGTGTAGTCAATAGGTATCTGTGTGTCTCCGAAGTCTCCCCAACCGAGGACACGTGTAGTCAATAGGTATCTGTGTGTCTCCAAAGTCTCTCCTCCAACCGGAGACACGTGTAGTTATCTTTCAATTTCAAATGTACAACTTTTCAGTCGAGAGAGAGAAAAAAGCTTAAATAAAAAGTCAAGTCAAGTCAGTAATAAATAAATAGTTCAAAGTTTATTTTGTCAAAAGGTCAGTAAGAATAAGTCAGTGAGGGTCAGTACCACCGACATAGCTAAAGTAAAAGTTACACTATTATTAACCCTAGATTATTTAGGGTTAACTAGGCTAGATTGGCCCTCCGGGGAGTAATAAAAAAATACACATTTTTGTAAAAAAGTATGTCATATAAAGGTTGTAACTAAAAAAAAAAAAATACCCAAAAGCACCCCCCCGAAAAAAAATCCTGTGTACGCCCCGGCCCAAAAGTGTGAAATTATGGCTCAAAACCAATAGGAAATGACGTATATGATCTTTATTTTGGGTTTCGGGGTTTCCGTCAAACGATTTTTTTAGGCCAAATTTTTTTCAATTTTTCTGCACGATTACAATACTTTATCTTCTATAGGAAGAGAAAGTAAAAAATGTTTTCTTTAAACCAAAATTTTGACGGTTAAATGAGAGAGTGATATACAAGTATTCACTAAGACGCTTTCTATCGGGAGCAGACACCAGGGGAGGTTTCGCTGTGATTTTGTATCTTAAACCTTCATTAGATAGATTGATTGAAAAAAAAATTTCCTCATTTCCACAGATAATACTCTCTAGAATATGTTATTTTAAAAAAAAATTTGGTTTATTATTTTCAATAATGAACCTTTGGAATCGTCACGAAAAAAAAAAAATACCCCCCCCCCTCTCTCAAAATTTGATGTTTTACGTTTCAAAGCACGTAGAATCCAATGTACCTAAGTTACATTTTGGGGTCTCTTTTTTTTTTTTTAATTTGGCTTAACAACGTCTCTTTAACATCTATTGTTCATTCAAGACGGGGGTTTTTACCTTCCATTCGCTGGAAACTTGCAAACCAGCTACCCGCATTAACCTCACGCAGCCTGGGTTGGGTCGGAAAAATGAGCCAACGATACGTGGTGTTCCCAAGCGGTCACCCATCCAAGTACTGACCACGCCCGACGTTGCTTATCTTCAGTGATCTGACGGGAACTGATGTATTCAACGTGGTATGTTCGTTGGCAAGTTTTGAGGTCTAATTGCTCCCCAAAACTTATCGTCATCTTCAGTTAGATACATATATAGGGTTCTATACTAAAATTCTATTCGATTTTTGGATTCTTCGAACTTTGAAATGTAAAATATCAAATTTTGGGGTGAGGTAATTTTTTTTTTTTTTTTTCGAATCCTGCTTGTCGTCTTTATGACGCCTTTTGGTGGGTTTCACGAATCCTTTGTAGAAAGCAGAACTATAAAGGACAGGGGACTTGAAATTTGAAATCCGTGAAACTATATACAGGGTGATTCAGGCAAGGGCGTAGCCAGCATCTGGCCTAGGGGGGGGGGCAGCTGAGATTTTCATGTCGGGAGGGGGGGGGTCGATAAAGTAAATCGGTACTTATTTAATAATAAACCCCCAGGGGTAACTGATGATTCAGTTATTGGAGAGGGGCGACCCCAGGGTCTGTGATAAATATCGATAAAGGAAAGTGCCAAACCGGCGAAATTCAACTAGCAGGAGGAGTTTTACAATGGAAAAATATACGGAAAGCCGAAAAAAAAACAGATGGAACCTATACGTTTGTAACGTTTGTTAATTTTTTTGAATTTTCCCACCAAATTTACCAAATGCGATTCAACGATGCGACAAGTTGATGCGGCTGTTGGATTAGGGACAAAATGTGGCATTTATCGTATTTCGGTACTTGATGACTTTTTTGCTTCCAAAAATCATTTTTTTCTAGTGTAAATTTAAGTTGCCCCTTCCGTGCTGCATATTCTACGCCCATGGATTCAGGTTGTTTGTATCATGGGAATAGGAGTTGTAGAACATGAAAAAAGAATCACTTTTTACAGGTGTGACTTTTTTGTTTAGGCCTTACTTAGTTTGGAAGTTATCGCTAAAAACGTGATGTTTTTTGATAGGCACTCTTTTAAAAATGGTCCGATTAAAATGATCTAAAAAAGCTAATTTTTAAGCTGCATTTATTTAGTTAACACACTGACTTGGTCCGAATCAATGTTACAAAATGGCGGCCATTTGAAATTTTCAAATTTGATTTTCTCGAAAACCACTCCATGGATTTTTTAAATTTTTTTATCTCATTTTTGTAGAAATAAAAGACACTGCAAATTGGAAATTTGCTCATAATTGAAATTGAAAATTTCAAATGGCCGCCATTTTGCTACATTGATTCGGAGCAAATCAATGTGTAAAACTAAATATGTGCAGCTAAAAATTAGCTTTTCAGATCATTTTAATTTTTGAAAATCGGACCAGTTTTAAAAGAGTGCTTATCAAAAAACATCACGTTTTTAGCGATAACTCCCAAACTAAGGCCTAAAAAAAAAGTCACACTTGTACAAAGTGATTTTTTTTCATGTTCTACAACTCCTATTCCCATGATACAAACAACCTGAATCACCCTGTATATAAATTTCATGTTTGGGACGTAACACAAAACCTTGGCTTATCGCTGACGGCAATTAGGGATTTATTTGAAAATATTTTTTTTAGCACACAAAAACTTAGAATACAACCAATGAGGAGAATTCACCCTAAGCAGTGACAGTGCCATGACTGGCAAGTGATCCGACCGNCCAATAACTTAATCATCAGTTACCCCTGGGGGTTTATTATTAAATAAGTAACGATTTACTT
Source organism: Pachypsylla venusta (assembly GCA_012654025.1). Taxonomy (NCBI): domain Eukaryota; kingdom Metazoa; phylum Arthropoda; class Insecta; order Hemiptera; family Aphalaridae; genus Pachypsylla; species Pachypsylla venusta. Next base: position 169,512 of record JAAEEI010001346.1, read on the forward strand.
TATCGACCCCCACTCCCTCCCTCCCGACATGAAGATCTCACCTGCCTCGCCCCTAGGCCAGATGCTGGCTACGCCCTTGACAGTGCGTCACTGTGAGCTCACGATCAGCGGGAATTACATGCCGACACTGTCACTGCTTTGTGTGAATGCTCCTTTATTAGATAGATGATTTATGTTTTATAAGCACACAGATACTATAGGTACTTACTTGGGATCTTTATTTTTACATTTCAATATACCCATTTGAAGATATAAATAGAATTTCGTGAATCAATTCAAATTATAAGTAATGTATTACATGACATGCATCAAATTATAAGTCTTATTTCTTCGTATATTTCAAATTCTAAGTGCGCATTGTTTCGCACTGTTCCGAATGATAACTATACGTTTTATGAATATTACAAATTATAAGTCTTATTTCTTCGTATATTTCAAATTCTAAGTGCGCATTGTTTCGAATGATAACTATATGTTTTATGAATATTGCAAATTATAAGTCTTATTTCTTCGTATATTTCAAGTTCTAAGTGCGCATTGTTTCGAATGATAACTATACGTTTTATGAATATTACAAATTATAAGTCTTATTTCTTCGTATATTTCAAATTCTAAGTGCGCATTGTTTCGAATGATAACTATACGTTTTATGAATATTACAAATTATAAGTCTTATTTCTTCGTATATTTCCAATTCTAAGTGCGCATTGTTTCGCACTGTTTCGAATGATAACTATACGTTTTATGAATATTACAAATTATAAGTGAATTTCTTCATATAATTTAAAATTCCGTGTGTAGATATTCTAAATTCTCAGTCGTTTTCTTGAAATATATGAACTTTAAATAGGAGATATGTCGACTTGTTATGAGTATTTTATAGAATCTTGAAAATTATTAAGTAACAGAATTTTATACAAATTTTGAAGAAAAAACTTCAACTTCGAAATTATTCCTCACACAGCTGAAACATAGAAGAACGAAAATTTGTAAATTAGATTGCATATTGTTTAGCCAACGATCATACCACGTTGAATACACCAGTTCCCGTCAGATCACTGAAGTTAAGGTTATCATTCAGAACAATGCGCACTTAGAATTTGAAATATACGAAGAAATAAGACTTATAATTTGTAATATTCATAAAACGTATAGTTATCATTCAGAACAATGCGCACTTAGAATTTGAAATATACGAAGAAATAAGACTTATAAT
>JAAEEI010000135.1:5539-20840 GCA_012654025.1 Pachypsylla venusta
CGCCTGAACTACTTCATAAGTTTCGAAATGAAACTATAACTTCTATTCATTATTGTTATAAATATAACTATAAAGTAATAATCCATATTAGTGGAGACGCGGGACGCCAGAACTACTTCATAAGTTTCGAAATGAAACTATAACTTCTATTCATATTGTTATACATATAACTATAAAGTAATAATCCATGTTAGTGGAGACGCCTGAACTACTTCATAAGTTTCGAAATGAAACTATAACTTCTATTCATTATTGTTATAAATATAAGTATAAAGTAATAATCCATATTAGTGGAGACGCGGGACGCCTGAAATACTTCATAAGTTTCGATATGAAACTATAACTTCTATTCATTATTGTTATAAATATAACTATAAAGTAATAATCCCTGTTAGTGGAGACGCCAGAACTACTTCATAAGTTTCGAAATGAAACTATATGTTATAGGTACATATAACTATAAAGTAATAATCCATGTTAGTGGAGACGCCTGAACTACTTCATAAGTTTCGAAATTAAATTATAACTTCTATTCATATTGTTATAGTTCGTATAAATGATATAATAACTAAGAATGAAACGTATATAGAAATAATGGTTGAACTCCATTTTTCTTTTTTCTTTCTTTAAACATATTTTTTTACCACAATAACTCTCGAACACATTGTCCGATTTTAATAAAACTAGGTATGGCCATTTTTAGTGGATATGTCAAATTTATATTATATTCTGATTTGTCTTTTTGTACCACAATAACTCTCGAACGCCTCGTCTGATTTTAATGAAACTTGGTACTGCCATTTTTAGTGGATGTGCCAAATGTATATTATATTCTGATTTGTCTTTTTGTACCACAATAACTATCGAACGCCTTGTCCGATTTTAATGAAACTTGGTATGGCCATTTTTAGTGGACGTGTCAAATGTATATTATATTCTGATTTGTCTTTTTGTACCACGATAACTCTCGAACGCCTTGTCCGATTTTAATGAAACGGGGTATGGCCATTTTTAGTGGATATGTCAAATGTATATTATATTCTTATTTGTCTTTTTGTACCACGATGACTCTCGAAAACCTTGTCCGATTTTAATAAAACTTGGTATGGCCATTTTTAGTGAATGTGCCAAATGTATATTATATTCTGATTTGTCTTTTTGTACCACAATAACTCTCGAACGCCTTGTTCAATTTTAATGAAACTTGGTATGGCCATTTTTAGTGGATATTTAATGAAACGTGGTATGGCCATTTTTAGTGGATGTGCCAAATGTATATTATATTCTAATTTGTCTTTTTGTACCACGATAACTCTCGAACGCCTTGAAGATTTTATTGAAACTTGGTGTGGGCATTTTTAGTGGACGTGTCAACTGTATATTATATTCTGATTTGTCTTTTTGTACCACGATAACTCTCGAACGCCTTGTACGATTTTAATGATACGTAGTATGTCCATTTTTAGTGGATGTGCCAAAGGTATATTATATTCTGATTTGTTTTTTTGCACCACGATAACTCTCGAACGCCTTGTTCGATTTTAATGAAACTTGGTATGACAATTTTTAGTGGATGTGCCAAATGTATGAAAAATTGGAATTTAGAAGTACCTCTTCGGGATGAGCGATAATTGAAATTCGATACAAAGGTATTCCGCAGTACGAAAATTATTATCCTTGAGTATATATTGAATTTTCTGAATAGGAGCCGTGGTCTCCCTAGGGGTCAGTTCCACAAAAATTCCATAATTGAGAAGTAACAAATTTGGATGAGCGAGAAAACTAAAAATTAATACGAATGTGTTCCGCAGTACAAAAAGTAAAACCCTTAAGTACAATATTGAATTTTCTAAATAGGAGCCGTGCTCACTTTGGGGTTCCATTCCACTAAAATTCGAAACTTGAGAAGCTTTAATGTCGCAATCTTAAAATTTTTGTTGAATTTCGTACCCGTAGCGAAGTACAGGCAAAAAGCTAGTGAGATATAAATTTCAAAAGAGTAAGAACTAAATTAATTTACTCTTATTTAGCGTAAGTATTGTGATGTTCTTGCGCAATGCTCGTAGACAATTTGTATTTTTTACAACATTAATATATTTGTGTGGGAGCTCATTATTTTTGTATTTCATTTTTTCATAAGAAACTGTTTTGTGCATATTGTATCACACAGCACAGCAATACAAGTATTATATAGTTCTTTGGTATATGTTTTACCATATATTATAGGCTGATTATAAAGTCAGAGCTCGTCCTCAATATCTCAGAAATTTCTTAGAATATAACAAGAAAAATGCTATTTTTTCAAACGCCAAGAAAAAGAAAATAACGTGTTATAAAGACGCAATGATACGTGGGTATTCGATTTTCATTTAGGATCGTTTTTGATCGTCCTCGACTTTCGCAGTACGATTCATTTATGTTCGTCTTTGACTTTCACAATACGATTCATTTATGATCGTCTTTGACTTTCACAGTACGATTCATTAATGATCGTCTCTGACTTTCGCAGTACGATTCATTTATGGTCGTCTTTGACTTTCACAGTACGATTCATTTATGATCGTCTTTGACTTTCACAGTACGATTCATTAATGATCTTCTCTGACTTTCGCAGTACGATTCATTTATGATCGTCTTTGACTTTCGCAGTACGATTCATTTATGATCGTCTTTGACTTTCACAATACGATTAACTTTCACAGTACGATTTATTTACGATCGTCTCTGACTTTCATAGTCTCTGACGATTCATTTATGATCATCTTTGACTTTCACAGTACGATTTATTTACGATCGTCTCTGACTTTCATAGTACGACTCATTTATGATCATCTTTGACTTTCACAGTACGATTTATTTATGTTCGTCTCTGACTTTCATAGTACGATTCATTTATGATCGTCTTTGAATTTCACAGTACGATTCATTTATGATCGTGTTTGACTTTCACAGTACGACTCATTTATGATCATCTTTGACTTTCACAGTACGATTTATTTACGATCGTCTCTGACTTTCATAGTACGACTCATTTATGATCATCTTTGACTTTCACAGTACGATTTATTTATGATCGTCTCTGACTTTCATAGTACGACTCATTTATGATCATCTTTGACTTTCACAGTACGATTCATTTATGATCGTCTTTGACTTTCACAGTACAATTCATTTATGATCGTGTTTGACTTTCACAGTACGACTCATTTATGATCATCTTTGACTTTCACAGTACGATTTATTTACGATCGTCTCTGACTTTCATAGTACGACTCATTTGTGATCATCTTTGACTTTCATAGTACGATTTATTTATGATCGTCTATGACTTTCACAGTACATATATTTATTATACTCTATAGATACTTACAAAAATACGCTGAAGCTCTTTTAAAAATACTCATTTATTTTCTATATACGTAGGTATAGTTCTGTCTAGCTACCGAGATATCTAGCCAAATGCAGCCACCGAGGGCAGCACTATCTAGCTACCGAGATATATAGTCAATTGAAGTCACCGAGGGGAGTACTATCTAGCTACCGAGATATATAGTCAATTGAAGTCACCGAGGGGAGTACTATCTAGCTACCGAGATATCTAGACAAATGCAGCCACCGAGGGGAGCAAGCTGGCTTCTCAGTAACGGTCCTATGGCCGTGTAAATACCTTTTTTCTTATTTTCACGGAATATCATCATCNGCACTATCTAGCTACCGAGATATATAGTCAATTGAAGTCACCGAGGGGAGTACTATCTAGCTACCGAGATATATAGTCAATTGAAGTCACCGAGGGGAGTACTATCTAGCTACCGAGAAATCTAGACAAATGCAGCCACCGAGGGGAGCAAGCTGGGTTCTCAGTAACGGTCCTATGGCCGTGTAAATACCCTTTTTTCTTATTTCCACGGAATATCATCATCAAAATGTACGTTTCTGCGAAGTATTAATGGATACTGAGAACAAGTGAAGTTTACATTTCGGGGAAAGGATTCAGCCAAATAGAGCAGGCACAGAATAAAAGGTTGTTAAGGAAGTCAACACCGATCCCAAATAGAATTGGGAAAGGGCAAAGTTAATATCTATTTTTCATCTCTTTAGTTCAGAATGACGACCGCCCGTTTGCATTTCTGAATATCCGTGTGATATTGTAGAAGGTTTTTCCGATGACGCGGAGAATTCTGATGTAATCGTTATTTCATTAAGGAAAAACAAAACTTAATCTTTGAGCGTTTCTTGATATTTTGAGCTGTTAGACTCGCCCTGAATATTTTCTAGTCTACAGAAATGAATCTCACCCTGTATATTTTGTAGTCTACAGAAATAAATATCACCCTGTATATTTTGTAGACTACACAAATGAATCTCACACTGTATATTTTCTAGTCTACAGAAATAAATATCACCCTGTATATTTTGTAGTCTACAGAAATGAATCTCACCCTGTATATTTTGTAGTCTTCAGAAATGAATCTCACCCTGTAGATTTTGTAGTCTTCAGAAATGAATCTCACCCTGTATATTTTGTAGTCTACAGAAATGAATCATGTTCTCTGTGTAGTTCATTATTTTTGTGAGTTACTCGAATTAATTAATTCGTTTCCATTTACAATAATAATTATAACAACATATTGCGTCCATTCTTCATGTTGACCTTAATTAATAATTGTATAAACTTTGTTCAAATCTGATGATTGGAGAATGTTGAATGTAAAAGGCCTTAAAAGGCTCCATACTTCTTTACATTCCATAAATTATAAAATTTAATATGGGAAGTAAAAGAAGTACGGAACTAAATGGAGGCCTGTATATTTTGCAGTCTTCAGCATTTTGTTCTTAGAGTAAATGTAAGAAAAACATTTTTCTCAGCAGCTCGCAAAACACGTTCCTTGAATAAATTGTAAGAAAAATAAATTTTAAACACCAACGACATTTGATTTGAAACTTGCCTTTTGAGTGATTCAACGTAAAGGAAAAAAGAAAGTCTATGTCAATTATGTGAAGTAGAAAATAATCATGAAAAGAAAATTTACTTGCAAAGCGTTCATTGTCTATTTAAGAAATTAAGAAAACATTATTTCATCAGCATCATACCTGCCAGCGTCTATGGCACGTTGAATACAACAGTTCCCGCTAGATTACTGAAGTTAAGCAACGTCCAGCGAGGTTGTACTATGTGGGTGTCCACGTTCATTCGCGCCCTTGTGATACTGGCTATTTTTCTGGACAACCCAGTGTGTTACAAATAAATTGTTAAGAATTACTTATATTGAATTTTATAGAATTACTTATTTTTCCGGCCCAACCCAGGCTGGGTGAGATCAATGTGGGTAACTGATTTGCAAGTTTTCAACGAATGGAGGGTGAAACCCCCGTCTCGAATGACCAATAGATGTTAAAGAGACGTTAAGCCAAATTAAAAAAAAGCATCATACCTTTTGAGTAAAGTAACTATAATAATTTTTTTTTAAATTATAATGACTAGATTGACAAGACGTGGTATACTGATTTTACGTTTGCTAAATTGGTTTCAGAGTTGAAATCAAAAACAAAATCTAAATTGAAAATTTGGTACACAAACTTGGCACACATTAATATCAGTCATTTCATTAATATCATTCATTTCAGTTGCAAAAAGTCCTATCATTCATTTCAATTGCAAAAAGTCCTATCATTCATTTCAATTGAACAAAGTTCTATCATTCATTTCAATTGAACAAAGTCCTATCATTAATTTCAATTGAACAAAGTTCTATCATTCATTTCAATTGAACAAAGTTCTATCATTAATTTCAATTGAACAAAGTTCTATCATTCATTTCAATTGCACAATGTCCTATCGTTCATTTCAATTGTGAAAATTCCTATCATTCATTTCAATTGCAAAAAGTCCTATCATTCATTTCAATTGAACAAAGTTCTATCATTAATTTCAATTGAACAAAGTCCTATCATTAATTTCAATTGAACAAAGTCCTATCATTCATTTCAATTGCACAAAGTCCTGTCGTTCATTTCAATTGTGAAAATTCCTATCATTCATTTCAATTGCCAAAAGTCTTATCATTAATTTCAGTTGCAAAAACTCCTATCATTCATTTAAATTGCAACAAGTCCTATCATTCAATTCAATTGCCAAAAGTCTAAAAAAAATAGGTCATTCATTTCCCATTGTTCCTAACTCAATCCGTGTAAAAAACACCTATTGGCTTTACCGTTGCTGTTTTTAAAATAAAAACACAAATCAAAACCGATTAAAATTACAGACTTAAGATATTTTTACAAATGGCCTGTATCTTATTTTGCAATAATTTTAGATTGCATTTTACTGTAGATAATAAATTTAATGAAAAATGACTACTATTGCTTCCTGGCTTTATATTTTAGTATATAAAAAAAATTCAATATAAATTCAAATTGGATTAAACGAGAGGTNTTTTTTTTTTTTTTCTTTTTTTTTTCTTGCTGTATTTATTTCTATTTTAACACTAGAATGTTGTTTGTACCAATTTTGGACGTACTATTACAGCGGAACGTTCAAATTGTCGACGAGTACAACACAAACTTATGTGAGTTACTCTGAAAAGGAAAGTGCCTTCTCTAAATATTTCAATGAAAAAAGAAGATATTGAAATGGGTTAAAATTTTCGGTGTCGGGTTTTCCATGCAGAAACACATTTGGTGATCCCCGGTCACCAAAGTCCAAATAAGTTTCAGCCATTGGTCCGCGTGTGTGTCTATGTGTGTTTGTCAGTATGTGAACACGATATTTCACAAAAGGAAACTGCCCTCATCTTGTTTCAAATTTTTTGTGTCCATCTTTGCTATAACTTGAAATGGGAAATTCATATTGACAATTTAGTACCTCGTCTAGGCTCCTCTCTATTTACAATCAAATTATTTCTCGTACTTTGACAATTTAGTACCTCGTCTAGGCTCCTCTTTATTTACAATCAAATCAATTAGAAGTCATCTTGGGGAAGATTCCGCTCGAACTACTTATTTCTCGTACTTTGACAATTTAGTACCTCGTCTAGGCTCCTCTCTATTTACAATCAAATCAATTAGAAGTCATCTTGAGGAAGATTCCGCTCGAACTACTTATTTCTCGTACTTTGACAATTTAATTTCTCGTACTTTCACTCGCTCATGAACTACGGTATCGCTTTCTGGGGTTTATCGTCACTTTCAGAAGAGGTCTTAATTCTTCAAAAAAGAGCTCTCCGTGCTGTGTATGGTTTTCATGATGTTAAATTATGTCGGGTACTTTTTCGAGAAAAAGGAATTCTCACCTTTTATGCACAACTCGTTTTTGACATGTGTTGCCTGATTCACAAGTATAAAACACACTTGCCGACTAATCAACATGGATACAACACTACAAATGCTCATTCTCTGTTACACTCGTCACTTCCACACTTTGGGCAATCTTTTCTGAACAGGAGCATCCGAATTTACAAAACAATTAATCTTTCCACGAGAGAGAGAGAGAGCGTAATTTAAAGGAGTTCAAAATTCGCCTGAAAAACGATCTCTTAGAATCTGACCCTTACAGCATAGAAGAGATTCTATGACTAATCTTGTTTAAGAATTTTCTTTTTTTATTTATTATTAATTGTTTATTTTTCAGGATATATTATCCTTTCTTTTTTATATTTTAATTTTTTTTTTTTTGTTTTTCAGGAAATATTTGTAATGTGTCTACAACAAACTATTTTATAGTACATAATAAATAATAATAATAACAAAGGCTTCAAATTTGGTATGTATGTACTTGTTTACCTATAATAAAATCGACTGTCGGATGTAAGCACTAGAACATTAAGGCTTGTATGCAGAGACGTTTTTCATACTCTACAGTGAACACTACAGGAGAAACTAGTTTCCCCTGTAGGGTGGTCTCGAGCTTGCTGTAGTGAATTCTTCGACTTTGACAATTCTTTTTTACTTCCACATTTATTATATGGTTACCGATATCGTTAAAAATTGGCGGGAAAATGTTTTTTTTTAAAAAAAATCCCACCACTTTTAATCCCATGATATCCTTAATATTTTTCCCCTTTTTCATCTATCTTCTATACTTATAAAACGCAAAGCCCAGTTGGTATACTGACAGAATGATAATCAACGTAGCTCCACGATGGCTAAACGTAGAGACTTTAAACTTGGCACAAAGGTCCATTTTAGTATGTAGGTGCGTAATAAGAAAGGAAAAAAATGAAAGTTCAAGTGGGAGCAAGTTACGGCCAGAAATATTTAGCGGGTCTTTTTGCAATTATTTTCTGGGCAAACTAAAAGAGATAACGAAAAATGACCAAGAATAGACCCCCCCCAAAGTAGTGTATAAGGACCCCATAACAAATATAAAATTTGAAAATTTCCAGTTTCTCTTCGATTTATGGACGGTTTCCACCACCAAAAAATCGGAATTGAGAAGTACCACTTCGGGATGAGCGAAAAAGCTGAAATTTGATACAAAGGTGTTCCAAAGTGCAAAATGTCATATCCTTGAATAAAATATTGAATTTTAAAACTAGGAGCTGTGCTCACTCTGGGAAGATTTAATTTCGTGATCTCGAAGTTGTTGTTGAAATTTGTAACCGTAAAATGCATATCCTTGAGTAAAATATTGAATTTTCTAAATAGGAGCCGTGTTCACTCTGGGGGTCGGTTCCACCAAAAATCCAAATTTCGTAACCGTAGCGAAGCACGGGAAAACATCTAGTCTTCTATACTTGTAAAACGCAAAGCCCAGTTGGTTTACCGACTGCCTGATAATCAACGTAGTTCTACGATGGCTTAAGCTAGGGATTTGAAATTTGGCACACAGATCCCTTTTAGTATGAGGGTGCGTAATAAGAAAGGAAAAAAATTAAAGTTAAAGTGGAAGCAAGTTACCAGCAAAATAACGCTTTTTAGCGGGTTTCTTTCTTAACACTTTCAAAAAGTGTCGGACACAATCAGAATTGCTCATCAAGGCATGGCCGTAAAAAAGTTTCCTAACCTGTTTAGTTGGATTAAAGTAGGTCAATCACAACATTGACATAAGGTTCATTATGTTCAAGTAATAAAGACGTCTCCGTGGCAGAAGTCGCATCACACTCGGCTTGTACCAAGGAGGTTACGGGTTCGATACATGGATGGATCGAAAATTTGAAAAAACTAGACCAGGTTGTGTTTGGGGTAACTCAACCTCTTGAGCGCCAAGTGGTAGCATTATAAGGTAAAAATTGTTAAAGTGTAGCTTAGGCTTAGTGATATTGGAATGAATGTTGAAAATACCTTGTAATGTTATGATGCCCACCAGCATTGTGACATAATAACACAAAGGAATATACATTTAACATTTATGTTCAAGTAATAAAACAAAATAAGAAAAAAGAGATTACAATACTTATGTACACACAAATTAATAATGGCTCTATAGAGTACACATTGGCGTTAATAACAAATAGACCTAATGGGGCAAAAACCATTCCTATCCATTCCAGGGTTAATTTGTGTTTTATATAATAGAAAAAGAGAGTTTTTAATTTTGAAAAAAAAAAAATGAAAAAAATCCCTATTTCGAATTCAAATAGGTACCTGTAGTGAAATTATTTAAATAAAATTATAATAAAATAGAGCAGAGGTGATGACAGTCGGGCTTTTGAGCTTTTTATATTATCATCAGGCCTTTGTTTCTGCAATGAAAGTTAACCTTCTACAACACACCAAAAGTTAAAATTATTTTAAAGGCCAAAGCAGGTATGTATTTCACGTCCAGTAGTAAAGAAGTAAAAGTATTGTTTATGTGCCCAGCTTATGTTTGAGTTTAGCTTCAGAAAGATGTGGACAGAGCCAATCTTCAATAAGAAACAATAAAGGGTTACAATAAAAAATATGAATTTCAGGAAGGTATGGACAGGGCCAATCTTCAATCAGTATTAGAAAATGTAACACAAAATAAGTTGATTAGAAACAATAAAGGGTTACAATAAAAAATATGAATTTCAGGAAGGTGTGGACGGGGCCAATCTTCAATCAGTATTAGAAAATGTAACACAAAATAAATTGATTAGAAACAATAAAGGGTTACAATAAAAAATATGAATTTCAGGAAGGTGTGGACAGGGCCAATCTTCAATGAGAACGAAACACAAAAGAAGATTACTCTGGCAAATAGAATGAATGCAAAGGTTTTTGATTAGTTTGATAGCAAAAAAATATAAATTTAATTTTAATAGAGAAACCCTTGGAATTCTAAAAATGACTTTTCCAAAAAAAATTTATATCAGCCAAACTCCCATGGTTCAGTGTTCACTGCACTCGGGAACCACAGTGACAAATTTTTGCCCCCGCCAGAATTCGACCCTAATCCTGGCGGGGGCAAACATTTGTCACTGTGGTTTGGATGTATTCGGGGCCCTCTCAGCCCCGTAAGGACAATGAGTAGCTATGGAGATAAATGTGCATAGCGATTCGGTGCCAGCATTGTAGGTTGATTGGATAATGGATTGATATTGGGAAAATCCTGCAATGCTGCCGTCAGCACTAAAGTTGCTACATAATAACACAAAGATTCTTTACTTTTTTTAGAATAAATCTACCTATATCTATTTTTGAGTATCTAGTTCAGTCAATGAATGATCAAAATAGGGGTGTAGAGTATAATAGTTATATTACTTGTACAATATTCTATGTACGTACAAGTATCTGTAATTTATGTTAGATTAGTCCAGTCAACAAATGGTTTGTAGAGTGCGTTGTCTGGAAACTAAGGAATTTTTTCAGAAGTTTGTTTGGTGTGGTCAGGAGATAAACATACTAAAAGTCCCCGGACCTGCGGGGTGAGCGAAACGCAGGGGGGCGTGGTGAAGGTCACTTTCCTACAAGTTTGCTTCTAATCATTTTTTTCCACCCCTCATAGTTTTCGAGATATCTTCCCACCCCCCACCGCATATTTTTGTAAAAATGAAAATTTACCCCATTTTTCGTTAAATTTTGATCTGTAGCACACCAATGCTTCGTTTCACAACAATAACCCGGGAAAAGAAGTTGTAGAGGATCAAATTTGCTCTTAAAATATTACTTTTTACATTTTATTATCAGCCCTTCAAAAAATACAGCCCCTTTTATGGCATTTGGCAATAATATAGATTTTGCCAAAAAACTGATCGTTTCCGTTTTTCACAGATGTCACCTTTTATATAACCAATTACTATGTGTATATACTCTCAAATGTTGAGAATAAGGTTTATGATCGTTTAATATGCAATTAAATGAAGTATTTTCTAGACCCTCAACATCCCAGGCTGAGGTCGAGTAAGCAGTGGGTGGGGGGATGGAAAGTGACCGCTAGGAAGCAACTGCTTCCAGTGCACAGTGTGTAGATCCTCAAGTACACGACTAAATTTTAAAAACGATTTTATGCATCTGCACTTAGTACTGCAGTAGTAAAAGTGTGGCTGCCAGAAATTATCACTGAAATGTTTAATGACATACCACAATTCTCAGAGAATGTGTTTCAACGGAGTCTGAGTGTATAATAATGTGGAGGATGAAGAGCCGACTTTTTTCCGTCAAAGTCCATCATATGAATCACTTCTCGGATCCTCCCGACCCAAGAGATCTAAAACTTGAAGTACTTTGGAAAATAATTAAGCATTTAAACTTATTATTTCTTGATTTATGCAATGTGTTTTTGTACACAATAGAGTTTTGTTCGAAAAATACTATTAAAAATTTCGCCATAAGGCCCAGAAAATCCCATAGAGCCGAAAAACTAATCACCAATTTCACAAGCATAATGAAAAATATCCAAACAAAAATCGGACCATGCATTCAATATAGTTATTGTGGCACAAAAGAACGAGTTCAGTGGAAAATCGTGGAGTTAAATAAAGGCCTCACTTGTCTTGTCTGCTCATTTAATTGCATATCATAAATGCAAAAGTGTGTTTGTTGGTTTTAGGACACTCAGCACGAGGCAATAAGAAAAAAATTACCTAAGTGATGTCCGTGATTTTTTGAATTCCAATTTCCAATAATTTTGCATGGTAATAGTTTACATAATAACGCTCTGCAAATGTACAAGTTTGTCACTACATTTTCTATCACCACCAACTTTATTCACTGGGCGATAAAGGACAATCAAAATCTGGCCATGAATTTTCCTCTGGTTAATATTGAACATACCCCTGGTTTTATTACCAGGCGAGCGCTTGACCACTGGGCTACCAAGGCAGGTCTAATAATCCTTTATTTGGGCTCCCTCCCGTTCATGAGTCCTTAACTTGTAGGATAGGAAAGGGCACGTGGCTAATCGAATGGATATAGTCAGATCCAGATCCGAAACTTGGTAGTAATATTTCTTTACAAAAAAAAGGTCAATTTGTTGTGAACTTTAAATTGAATTGTTCAAAAAATTTTATGTAAATAAAAGAACAAATGTAATAGGGATTAACAGAATTAAAAAGTCAATAAAAAAGGACTGGTTTGGATCCATAGCATTATACAAATCCATGGCTCTGATAATAGGAGACTTATATACGAAAACCTGTCTCCTATGTGATACATGAAATAGCTGCCCCCGTATGTTTGTAGGTCTGAGTCTGGGTTGCGGAACTTTAATTTGAATTTTTTCTGTTATGTAGGGACTCGATATTTTATTATTGAGGACATTTTCAGCTTTGGTGTGAATGCTCAATTATTGGGTTCCAAAAAAGGTTTCGCATCTACCTTAATCATCAAACGTTTACAGTTTACTCAGGGTCGCATTCTCAGGGTCGCATTCTTGGAATGCCGATTGTCATTTTTTTCTGTATAAAATTTGAATCGTTTACAAAACAACGTTTTTGTTTGGAAAAATTTTACTCGAAGCCAGCGTTTATGGTACGTTGAATACACAAGTTCCCGTTAAATCACTGAAGTTAAGCAACGTCCCAGCGAGGTTGTTCTATGTGGGTTCACGCCCTTGTGATGCTGGCTATTTTTCCGACCCAACCCAGGCTGGGTGAGGTCAATATGGGTAGCTGGTTTGCAAGTTTTCAGCGAATGGAGGGTAAAACATCCGTCTGGAATTAACAATAGATGTTAAAGAGACGTTAAGCCAAATTGAAGAAAAAAAAATGCTCGCTGTATATTGACGTCGATTTATTTCACTGAATTATTTTAAAATTTATTTGCAAAAAAAAATTGAAATATCAAATCGCTGATAATAATTGATCATCATCGAAAAAGCAAGATTTCTCTATTTTTTTTTTTTTTTTTTTTTTTTTTTTTTTTTTNTTTTTTTAATTTGGCTTAACGACTCTTTAACATGCATTGGTCATTCAAGACGGATTTGTTACTCTCCATTCGCTGGAAACTTGCAAACCAGCTACCCACATTGATCTCACCCCAGCCTGGGTTGGGCTGGAAAAAAGAGCCAACGATACGTAGTGTTCCAAAGCGGTCACCCATCCAAGTACTGACCACGCCCGATGTTGCTTAACTTCACTGATCTGACGTGAACTGGTGCATTCAACGTGTGGTATGATCGTTGGCTAGATTTTTCTATTCAAACAACTGAAGAGAACAAAGATTGAACATTTTTTAAGTATTCTAAAGAGAGGAAAAATTCTCTTTACGCTACATTGAGCAGTGAGCAGTACGGAGAACTGAGGTTTGTGTGTATTCGGTGAAATTACTTTTTTCAGCTTTTATCTTGTCGGAAATTTATTACTTTCCTTCTCATTGCAGTTAAGTAAACATTGAACAATACAACTTTGGCTGAGCTTCTAGACATCACACAACACACAATACAATACCACGAGTAGTAGAAAGGAAAATATTTGAAAAGAAAGCATTATCTTTAAAATGTGAACAAGATAGCTAGAGCATAGTATAGCCAACGTGTGGTGCTCTACACTGAAAAAAAAAACTCTGCCAATGTGACACCTGGGTTTATTATTTTTCTGGTAAAAAAAAATGGGGGGTACCCCCCAAAAAAATTGAGGGGGGGTTCTCGTGACGATTCCAAATCTGGGCTGTAATTAAACCCTAAATTTGACATACTTACCAAATTTGAAGTCTCTGGCTCTTACCATTCTCCTTTTAGACAGCAATACTGAAAACCGCTAAAAAGCGGCAAAAAATCGCCAAGACTGTATTCGATTGCACCCAAAAGTTTTGGGGCACAATTAGAGCCCAGATGGGACCTAAATACTCAATTTCATCCAAATCGGTCAACACTAAGTGGCAAAAGTGCCCAACACGAATTACGGCGGACAAACGGATTTTTTTTTATTCGATATTTGGATATGAGGGGGGGTATTTTTTTTCTCGTGACGATTCCAAAGGTTCATTATTGAAAATAATAAACCAAATCTTATAATAGCCTGGTAAACAAGAGTACGTAGAGCCAGGATTTTTTCCTCACTAATTAATTTGAGCACTTGATCATATAAAAATAGAGCTCTAATGGTTAGGTGATAGAAAATGGCTCAGGCATTAATTTTTTTTTTAACCCTATAATATTAATCTCAATGGACTCGAAAATTGCAACATACGAGTACATTTAAAAGAAACTCCTTATAATACTAAGAACCACCATTGTACTCTAAGTCAGATTGCCTTAAAATTTGCTCTAAAGGAACACATTAGTAGAGTTAAAGGAGCTAAACTTCTTAAAATACACTTCACATTTTTTTTTTTAATTTGGCTTAACGTCTCTTTAACATCTATATTGGTCATTCAAGACGGGGGTTTTACCCTCCATTCGCTGGAAACTTGCAAACCAGCGACCCACATTGACATCACCCAGCCTGAGTTGGGCCGGAAAAAAAAAGAGCCAACGATACGTGGTGTTCCCAAGCGGTCACCCATCCAAGTACTGACCATGCCCGACGTTGCTTAACTTCAGTGATCTGACGGGAACTGGTGTATTCATCGTGGTATGATCGTTGGCTACACTTCACATTACTTATCAATAATTATTATTAACATTTCTTAACTTTCAATTCCAATGGAATATTCCTTTTAGTTGGAATGGGTTTGTTTTTAAATTAATTTGTTTTCGAATTTAAGGATTATTTTTACTGTTAAATTTTTTTTAAATTATTTTTGTTTTGACGTAAACAGTAAACTGTTTACCTCATGAGAGCAGTTTTTAGTTAAAAAAAAAAAAGCTGTTCTATTGGTTCACATTCAAAAAGTTATTTGTGTAAAACTGAATTTTAGAAGCAAATGTAAAATCAACTAGTGACTCATAGTAACATACGTATGATGACAAACGTAAATATTAACCAGGAAACACGAAAAATAATGAAAAAAAAAAAAA
>JAAEEI010001362.1:5555-18108 GCA_012654025.1 Pachypsylla venusta
TATGTATGTCAAATTTAGGCTCTAATTACGTCCTAGATATTTTTTTTGGGGG
The DNA here is from genome assembly GCA_012654025.1 of Pachypsylla venusta. Lineage (NCBI taxonomy): Eukaryota > Metazoa > Arthropoda > Insecta > Hemiptera > Aphalaridae > Pachypsylla > Pachypsylla venusta. The sequence continues at coordinate 5,608 of JAAEEI010001362.1, forward strand.
GGAGGGGGGTAATTTTTAAGCCAGTAAAATAATAAACCCATGTGTCACATTGGCAGAGTTTTTTCCTCAGTTGGCCAATACTGCAGAGGTTTTCTTCGAAAACGTTCGGCAACATCGAAAATTTTCTTTCGCTAGACGCACTATACAGGGTGTCCCAAAAGTCCAAGAGCACCTGAATATTTTTTGAACGGCTTTATGTAGAGTTTTGAAATGTTGCATGGTATTATATCCTAAATTAAACCGAGACCACCTGATGGTGTGACCAATTTTTCAGGGGCCGGTCCCATGTGGATCCCAGGGGTCCAACTGTTGTTTTTTTTAATACGGACCCCATCTTGTGATACATTTTCAGAAAAAAATAGAATTAGAAGTACTTTGCAACAAAAATTACACGTCTAGCGTGTTTGGTTTCAATATGGCGGCCATTTGAAATTTCCAAGACATGACTTCGAAGAGTATCTAAAACTAGGCGAATTATGTCTAAAAAACAGGTTCCTCGACAATGGTGTCCCATGCTATCATTCAATAGCCTATTGCAAATAATTCGCCTAGTTTTAGACACTCTCTTGGAAGTCATATCTTGGAAATTTCAAATGGCCGCCATTTTGAGAACAAACAAGTTTGACGTGTAATTTTCGTTGCAAAATAACTTCTAATTTTATTGTCTTTCTGAAGATGTATCACAAGATGGGGATTCGTATTTAAAAAACAAAAGTTGGGGTCCGTCCCTCAAAAAATTTGTCACACCATCAGGTGGTTTAATTTGCGATACAATACCATACAAAATTTCAGAACTCCACATAAAGCTGTTCAAAAGATATTCACGTGGTCTCGGACTTTTGGGACACCCTGAAAGATGATACACTTTCAGTTTATACAACAAATTGATAAGCCCTTTTAAGTCCGTTCGTTTGAACTGGTTTCTGTTTAACGTTCCATACTGTAGAATGTAGAGTCGAATAAAATAAATTAATTAATTCAAACACAACTGATTGGGTTGAACCAATGTTTGACAATATCTTATTTTATGTAGATTACTATTGAACGATATGTACCCACACATTCTACTGCAAGATAGAAATATAAAGGTCACACATGTACGTGACAAGGAGATTAGGTCCTAACAAACGCCAAGTTGTGTAAAGAGTTCCCATAACCAAACATATCAACAGAACATTAGGTCCTAACAAACGCCAAGTTGTGTAAAGAGTTCCCATAACCAAACATATCAACAGAGCATTAGGTCCTAACAAACGCCAAGTTGTGTAAAGGGTTCCCATACCCAAACATATCAACAGAACATTAGGTCCTAACAAACACCAAGTTGTGTAAAGGGTTCCCATACCCAAACATATCAACAGAACATTAGGTCCTAACAAACACCAAGTTGTGTAAAGGGTTCCCATACCCAAACATATCAACAGAACATTAGGTCCTAACAAACGCCAAGTTGTGTAAAGGGTTCCCATAACCAAACATATCAACAGAACATTAGGTCCTAACAAACGCCAAGTTGTGTAAAGGGTTCCCATAACCAAACATATCAACAGAACATTAGGTCCTAACAAACACTAAATGTGTAACGGAAGCATAATTCAAAAGTACCAACAACTTTGGTATGGGGCAAAAAAATCCAGATAGACAGACAATAAAGGTATAACTAACTGTCAGAGCATTATTAATAAGACATAGGGTCATCCCCTCCAAATTTGGCCGAAAGCGGAACAGCCAAATCAAAGATATATGAATGTTAAGAAAAACAAGGCTTTCGATCAAATTGACTGAAATTTTGGTTAGAGTTTTTAGGGTGAACATGAATACTGTCTATGGAGTTTTGCGCTACACAGAGTACGCAGATTGATTTAAAAAAAAAAAAAAATCAAAAAGAATCAACGAATTTGACCGAAAATACATTTCCCATCTTTATGAGCGGTATTTTTTCTGTTTTCCCCATGTTTGGCGTTCCACACAACCACTGGGTTCTAGGTGAACTTTATTGTTTTGTTTGTACCAGTTTAATGTTTTATTAATGAGACAAACAGAACATTAGGTCCTAACAATCGCCAAGTTGTTTAAAGGGTTCCCATAACCAAACATATCAACAAAACATTAGGTCCGAACAAACGCCAAGTTGTGTAAAGGGTTCCCATAACCAAACATATCAACAGAACATTAGGTCCTAACAAACACCAAGTTTTGTGTAAAGGGTTCCCATAACCAACTTTACACAACCAAGTTGTGTAAAGGGTTCCCATAACCAAACATATCAACAGAACATTAGGTCTTCCCCATGTTTGGCGTTCCACATTACCACTGGGTTCACCTAATCACTTTATTGTTTTGTTTGTACTAAGTTTAATGTTTTATTAATGAAACTTGCAATCTAGTCTATTACTTTATCTTGTGTTTGGCGTTCCACACAACCACTGGGTTCACCTAATCACTTTATTGTTTTGTTTGTAATAGTATAATGTTTTATTAATGAGACTTGCAATCTAGTCTATTACTTTATCTTGGTTTTTGAAGAACATGAGATTTGCATTAACTTCACTCCTTCATCTTTCACTTCCACAACTGCATCTTAACTTAAAAGAAAATATTTTTAAATAAAATAAATTAAAGTCAAAGTTTATTAATTGGTAATTTAACATTAAATAGATTTTAATTTAATAATGACTAGAATAGATGAGGTTCCGTAGGAGAAAGATGAGTGTACCATACAACGCCAGAATATAACCAATGGAGAACTTCTCAGGAGATTATGGTGCATTTGAGCATATACCATACACTGCCAGAATATAACCAATGGAGAACTTTTCAGTAGATTATGGTGCATTTGAGCATATACCATACACCGTCAGAATATAAACAATGGAGAACTTCTCAGGAGATTATGGTGCATTTGAGCATATACCATACACCGCCAGAATATAATCAATGGAGAACTTCTCAGGATGATTATGGTGTATTTGAGCATAACCATACAACGCCAGAATATAACCAATGGAGAACTTCTCAAGAGATTATGGTGCATTTGAGCATGTACCATACACCGCCAGAATATAACCAATGGAGAACTTCTCAGAAGATTATGGTGCATTTGAGCATATACCATACACCGCCATAATATAACCAATGGAGAACTTCTCAGGAGATTATGGTGCATTTGAGCATAACATATAACGCCAGAATATAACCAATGGAGAACTTCTCAGGATTTTATGGTGCATTTGAACATATACCATACACCGCCAGAATATAATCAATGGAGAACTTCTCAGGAGATTATGGTGCATTTGAACATATACCATACACCGCCAGAATATAATCAATGGAGAACTTTTCAGGAGATTATGGTGCATTTGAACATATACCATACACCGCCAGAATATAACCAATGGAGAACTTTTCAGGAGATTATGGTGCATTTGAACATATACCATACACCGCCAGAATATAACCAATGGAGAACTTTTCAGGAGATTATGGTGCATTTGAACATATACCATACACCGCCAGAATATAACCAATGGAGAACTTTTCAGGAGATTATGGTGCATTTGAACATATACCATACAGCGCCAGAATATAACCAATGGAGAACTTCTGAGGATGATTATGGTACATTTGAGCATACCATACAAGGCCAGAATATAACCAATGGAGAACTTCCCAGGAGATTATGGTGCATTTTAGCATATACCATCATTTCTTTACTTTCTCATACCTATTTATTTTACCATCCGGAGAACATCATTTCTTTACTTTCTATACCTATTTATTTTACATTCCGGCGAAGATCATTTCTTTACTTTCTCATAGCTTTTTATTTTACCATCCGGCGAAGATCGTTTCTTTACTTTCTATACTTATTTATTTTACCATCCGGCGACGACAATTTCTTTACTTTCTCCTACCTATTTATTTTACCATCCGGAGAAGATCATTTCTTTACTTTCTATACCTATTTATTTTACCATCCGGAGAAGATCATTTCTTTACTTTCTATACCTATTTATTTTACCATCTCAACAAACCGTCCGCTTTTCCTCACAGGCATCTTGAATTTTTTTTTTTTTTTTTAAATATAAATTTGAAATTGTACTTGGCAGTGTTCATTTCTATTTTTTAATGGAATGTCTACATAACTTTTTATTAACACAACAGCCAAACCGTCTGCTTTTCTTTCTTTATTTTTTAAACCAGACGGTTTTATATATTTTAAAGGGGGGAGGGATATTTTTATAAAAAAGAAAATCCAAGGGTTGTGGAATTATTTAAATGATACAGGGTGATCACAAACTAAATGCACACACTGAACAAAAAATGTCTTTGCTCAAAGTATAACGATAAAATTCTTCTTTTGGCGGAGTTTATTATCTTTTTTTTTTTAAATTTGGCTTTTAACATCTATTGGTCATTCAAGACGGGGTTTTTACCCTCCATTCGCGGGAAACTTGCAAACCAGCTATATCCACACTGACCTGGGTTGGGCCGGAAAAATAGCCAGCATCACGAGGGCGCGAATCCACATGGTACAACCTCGTTAACTTCGGTGATCTAACGAGAACTGGTGTATTCAATGTGCCATAGACGCTTCAAGTTTGTTCATTTATACGTAAGGATTCCTGTATTTCCAAATACGACTAAAATTAGTCATGAGCTGCTCAGTTTTTTTGTTACTCTCTTTCATACCGGGTGTATCACATCTTTAGGTCCACCCTGTATACATAAAAAGAAACTAAGAATAAAATATTATTAAGTCAATAAAGAAGAATTTCTCAAGTTTCCACTTTTCCCCCGTTTGTAGGTACCTACTTGTAGGGAAGTAATATATTAGAAAGTACAAAAATAATAAAAATGAAAAATTTAACATTTCTTAAAAATCAAATGATGAGTTCGCGAATTGAATGATAAACCATTTAGATGAATTAGTTTCAATAATGGACGTCTCCTTTCAGAGTGTCCAACACACTCGGCTTGCACCAAGGAGGTTCCAGGTTCAATTCCTGAACGGATCCAAAATTCGAAAAAAGGCTTTTATCACACTCGGCTTGCACCAAGGACGTTCCAGGTTCAATTCCTGAACGGATCCAAAATTCGAAAAAAGGCTTTTATCACACTCGGCTTGCACCAAGGAGGTTCCAGGTTCAATTCCTGGACAGATCCAAAATTCGAAAAAAGAGTTTTTTTCTTCTTGGTCTGGTTTAATTTGGTTGTAACTCAGCCTCCTGAGGACAACTGAGAAGTTATGGTAATAGCGCCAAGTGGTAGCATTATAAGGTAAAAATTGTTAAAGTGTAGCTTTAGGCTTAGTGATATGGGAGTGAATGCTGAAAATGCCTTGTAATGCTATGATGCTCAAAAACATTACGACATAATAACACAAAGACATACATTTACGTTTTCAATAATGAACATTTGGAATTGGGCAAGAAAAAAAAAAATGAATTTTACGTTGAGAAACTTACAATAAAATTGTAAGCGAGAACATCTATTGGTTTTCGAGACGGGGTTTTACATTACATTCGCTTGAAACTTGCAAACCAACTGCTCACATTGACCACACCGAACCTGGGATGTGCCCAAAAAATAGCTAGCCATCGAGGGAGGCAAACTAGCTTCATTAGGTGACGGTCCTAAAGCCGTGTAAATACAGGAGTTTGGTGTTAGGAAGGACATCCAGCATTTATAAACTCTGCTTCACACCAATTATGGGATATCATCAGCATAAAGTTAGTTGCTACGCACTTAAAATTGATCGGTAACCGTGGGGTTACCGAGACAGGAAAGGGTTATAGCTAAAGAGAGTAGGCACAGAACAAAAGATTTTAGCACGGCAGAATTAAGGGAAAGCAACGCCAACTAGAATTGGGAAAGGCTGAAGCTAAAGACTTCTTCTGCAGAAGTGCAGAATCCCGCGATAAAATCTCAACAAATCCAACGGGATTCAAAATTTTTTCGAATTACATCTCAGAGTCGAGAACTGAAAGTCACACAACATTGAAAACCATAAAATTGAGAGCGAACGAGTTTCTAAAATGTGTACTTAAAAATGTGACTTTTCAGACGCAGAAAGGAAAATATTTGAATTTCTTTCGAACTGAACAAATAATGAATGCGAATAAAAAGTGCATTTTATAAGACGTCTGCAAATTATTCTACAAACTACAGACAAGACTCTCTTCACTCTGCAACTACAGATTGTGTCAGACGGAAGAGTGCCGTCACAGTGGGACAGACTGACAGTTGAGTGCATTTTATAAGACGTCTGCAAATTATTCTACAATCTACAGACTCTCTTCACTCTACAACTACAGATTGTATCAGACGGAAGAGTGCCGTCACAGAGGGACAGACTGACAGTTGAGTACATTTTATAAGACGTCTGCAAATTATTCTACAAACTACAACTACAAACTACAGACACTCTGCAACTACAGGTTGTATCAGACGGAAAATTCCTCATTTACACTGCCCGAGCAATCGTCGCGAACAGGGGTGACGAACAAGCATTCGTTCAAAGCTCAGGCAGTGCAAACAGTCGCCGCGAGCCAATCAAGGTCGAAGTAAATGCTCGTTCGTGCTCGAGCCTGATCCGCGCGATGTCGATTTTCCGGCGAATCGTCAAAGGGACGCTCGCTCTGTGTAAACACCCCAGGATTCGTAAAATGGTGTTCAATGAATCTAGTTCTCTCGCTGTTGAAGTCTCCTATTTTGTGTGTAGTGTTACTGATTTTTAGTATTTGACTGATGGAGTGGGAAAATGAAAAGTGCCTTTTGTTAATTTCTCTGTATGCGGAGCACCCAGGGCTGTGTCAGCCAGACCATCATACATTTTATTTTATTCTGAATAGCCCACTGTTATCCTCCTTCAAATCCTTCAGCAATTAGGGAGTAATTTCTTTTCTCTAAAAATGACGAATCTCACATGCGACGCCTTTTCCTTTTTCGATTTTCCTAGGCTAGATGGTCTAGAATGAGAATAACCGCAAATTTGGATAGCGCGGGTGCCATCTGTTCGCAGCGAATCCTCACGAGTAACTGATCGTAAAAAATGCTCGAGCAGTGTGTACAGGGGGCTCGTTTGTGTTCGTGCTCGTTGAAAACTGGCTACGATCAAGAATGCTCGATGCTCGGGGATGTTCGGGCAGCGTAATAAAACACTGAAAAATCGGTACACATCACAACATCACAGCATTTTCACAATTTAACAATTTAAGATTTTGTTTTTATTTCGAGGGTTCCTATTCTTCTTTTGAAAGGGTGTCTACCAAATCGTCAAAGTGAAATTCCCTGACTTTTCCAAGTTTTTCAGTCTATTTTTCCAGATTTTCAAGTGTACTTTTTCAACATTTTGTCTCCCCCATCTGACTTCAAATAAGATTTACCCACAAACATACATACAAAGCAAGTTAAATAAAAGCCTTTAAAAACACAAATAAAGAGGCCCAGGGACCCTAAAAACTATACAGCAAATTTCCTTCATAGCCTAAACATATATACCAAAATTTTAGAGGAAAACGATAATAAGCGTCGCAGGCGAAATTTTTCAGAAAAAGCATGTTCACGCATAAAATTGGCCATTGAGATAAAAAAAAACTCAATTTGAGAATTCCCTGACTTTTGGCGTTTTTTCCTAAATTCCCTGACTTTTCCCTGACATTTTCCAGTCTCCTAAAATTCCCTGACAATTCCAGGTTTTCCAGAATTTCCAGTCTGGTAGACACCCTGTTTGATTCTAAAGTGTTTCCCAATTCTATTTGGGATCGTCGTTGCTTTCTTTAATTCTACCACTTCTTTGAAGGGTTCCTATTTTTAGCCTATATTGCCATTCTCACTCTGCGGGTACGAAATCCTTGAAATGAAATTATGTATCCAAAAGTATTATCAATGCAAATTTAACGCCCATTTGGCTATAAGTCATTGATGACGCTAAGTTTCTACATCTACATGTTGCCAAAGTGATAACATAATGTTTACTTCATGAGACAGACATCTTGTAGGATGTAAGTTTACAAGTATTTAAAAACATACAAATCTTCTTAAAACAGAGCGTATTTACATAAAACAAAAACACTTCTCGCATACAATTTAACACGTTCACTGCCGGAGACACATTGTGCCCAGAAACGAATCAGCCAAGTTTGATCAAAATCCGACATGGCGTTCAAGAGTTACTGTAGTACAAAAAGAACTGTAGTACAAAAAGCTCCAAAGACATATAAGACGTATTTATAGGACTAATGCAGCCCTTAGTTGNGATATACACTCGCGTTTCACATTTGATGGCTTATCTTGAAAAAAATTTCGGGAAGGGGCTATAGCCGGCCAGCCCCCCTTGTGTACGCCCATGCGAGACTGTCTTGTGTGTTGAGAACGTTTTAATAACAGCAGAATTTACCCTTTTCTCAATTAAAATAAGAAATATCAGGGCGTGAAAGTTTCTCGGAAATTTTTCGTTATCTCTTTTAGTTTGCCCTCAGGAAAAAAATTGCAAAAAGAAAATAGCGTCATTTTTGGCGGTAACTTGCTCCCACTTGAACTTTGTTTTTTTTTTCTCCTTTCTTATTACGCACCTACATACTAAAAGCGACCTGTGTGCCAAGTTTCAAGTCTCCCACAGGAAAAAATTGCAAAAAGACCCGCTAAATAGCGTCATTTTTGGCGGTAACTTGCTCCCACTTGAACTTTATTTTTTTTCCTTTCTTATTATGCACCTACATACTAAAAGCGACCTGTGTGCCAAGTTTCAAGTCTCTACGTTTAGCCATCGTGGAGCTACGTTGATTATCAGTCCGTCAGTCAGTATACCAACTGGGCTTTGCGTTTTATAAGCATAGATATTTCTAAGATTAAATTATCTCAAAAAACATGCAAAACTTGCCAGCAATATGCAGGGATTTACCCGTATAGCTAAAACAGCACTTCATCATCAACAAAATAAATACCAAAGATAATAACAATGAAGAACTATCAGTACAACAATAACAACAACATAACAAAAGAAATGTATTCATTAGAGAGCTTTAAACAAGAAGAGGAAAACATAATAGAAACAAAAGAGAAAAGAATCTTGATAAATGTATTTTTCAGTGAGTTTAATCTCCGATTAGAAAAAAAAATTATAATACCTACTCAAGAAATAATTAGGATTAGCAACAATAAATAATGAAAAANAAAGACATATAAGACGTATTTATAGGACTAATGCAGCCCTTAGTTGCTGTCTGCTCTTCCAAAGACATATAAATAACGGAAAAATAGAAATGATAAAGGGAAAAATATATGTTTTTTTTTTTATGAAATGCAAATCTTTGTTTTACCGAGGGCGTAATTTGTTCCAGTTCATTTATGTCTTTCTAACTTTCCATAAGGAAAAGTGAAACATACTTGAGATTGTAAGAAGTTACTTGAGGGCGGTGACATTCCAAAGGACCGAGTGAGCTGATGGTGTAAACTAACACAGAAATCAACTCTGTAATATCATTATGTTTGTGTTACTGACGTAATTATATTACAGTAATTGTCATGATTCTAGGAGCAATGTCAATTATTACCCTGCAAGGTGGAGATCTATGATGACAATTGGAAACACTTTTGCAGTAGACGGCAACTTATCTGATGAGCTGCTGTCTATGAGACATCTGGCTACCATCGGACACGATGATGCCACTGATGAAGGAATGAATGGCACCTTTCGACTCATAATCCAGTTCTGGTGGAAATATTATTTCAATTAGATTTGGCAGGCTTCGGTTGTTGTTGAGCTCTGCTGTTGATGATAATGATGTTGTTGTTGTTGTCATGGGTGCTGGTGTTGCCGTTGTTGTTGTGATTGTCATGATTCTAGGGGCCATGTCAATTATTACCCTGCAAGATGGACATCTATGATGACAATTAAAAACTCTTTGGCAGTGGATGGCAACTTATGCGCTGCTGTCTCATGCATCTGGCTACCATCGGACCCGATGATGCCACTGATGAAGGACTGAATGGCACTTTTCGGCTCATGATCCAGTTCTAGTGGAAATACTATTTCAATTAGATTTGGCAGGCTTCGGTTGTTGTTGCAGCTCTGCTGTTGATGATAATGATGTTGTTGTTGTTGTCATGGGTGCTGGTGTTGCCGTTGTTGTTGTTATCATGGGTGGTGTTGCCGTTGTTGTCACGGACGTTGTTCTTGTTGTCATGGATGGTGTTGCCGTTTTTGTCACGGGCGTTGTTCTTGTTGTCATGGATGGTGTTGCCGTTGTTGTCACGGAAGTTGTTCTTGTTGTTATGGATGGTGTTACCGTTGTTGTCACGGACGTTGTTCTTGTTGTCATGGATGGTGTTGCCGTTGTTGTCACGGACGTTGTTCTTGTTGTCATGGGTGGTGTTGCCGTTGTTGTCACGGACGTTGTTCTTGTTGTCATGGATGGTGTTGCCGTTGTTGTCACAGGCGTTGTTCTTGTTGTCATGGGTGGTGTTGCCGTTGTTGTCACGGGCGTTGTTCTTGTTGTCGTGGATGGTGTTGCCGTTGTTGTCACGGACGTTGTTCTTGTTGTCATGGATGGTGTTGCCGTTGTTATTGTTGTTGTGGCAATCCTTCATCGCCGGCCACCATCATCAGTATGTATAAAAAGACAACAATAAGCGTTGTTATTGTTGTCGTCGTTTTTGGTGGTGTTGCCGTTGTTGTTCCATTCAGTCAACGTGGTAAAACTTGGATTTGGGATAAATAGAAACAGTCATTGAAATTTGAAACCCACTTGCTGATTTTAAGAATATTAATAAGTTTAAATTTTGAATCAATGCAATGATTATACACCATATAAAGGTGAAACAATGAATCATGAATACTCAAGGAGGGTCAATCTGAACAAGAAAAGCGACCACCTACGGGGGGGCTTCAATTTATACATCCGAACCATATCCTCATCAAACTCAACAAAATGAGTGCTTCCAAAAGTGACACCGCGCCGGTGATGGTAAAGTAGCCGCTTTTATTGATCGAACAAAGAAAATTGTTTCGGCACTCTTGGTGTAGACCACCAGGATGTCCTAGACGGACAATGATTTTTAAGGAGCGGACTGTATGGTAGGGATGGTTCGGGATGAGGAAAACAGGGCGAAGGGTAATATTGTTCTTCCTGTGGTTGATGCTTATATTTACAAATGAGGACCCTTACTGATGAGGAGGGGAGAAGATAAAGGAATGGGATCAGTAAGAATCAATTAATTAATAATCCATACTAATATTATAAATGCGAAAGTAACTCTGTCTGTCTGTATGTATGTTACGCTTTCACGCTTAAACTACTGAACCGATTTTGATGAAATTTGGTATGGAGATAGACTAAACTTTAAGAAAGGACATAGGCTACTTTTGGGGTTGAAACTATAAACGGCCATGCCTCTAAGGCGCCAAGCGAAGCGGGCGTATCCTGCTAGTAATATTATATACCATAGATCACAATTTAAAAATGGAGAAATAATGTTGCCACTATAGTTGTGACTTATTTTGCCACTAGTTGTGGTTAAATAATAAAAGTTCAATATATTATATTACTCGACGTAATTTAGTTAAACTGATCACAATTATTATTACTAGTTGTAATAATAATATTAATAAAAATATATTCACTAATATAATAAGATTCAAATTGAGAAACACTTTTATCACTTGACGTAATAAATAATTTGATTGTTTCAAATTGAGAGCTAGAGAACAACTGATGACCCAAACCAAAGAGTATCATCTCAAAGGCAAGATAGGTAACAATTTTAACATGTTTGGTTTGGGTATCAGTTCTCTCAATATAAATGTAATACATTAAGACTTTCTCCACAATTTTCAGAGAATACTCTATAGTTACTGTCAAGCCAACGTCTATGGCACGCTGAATACACCAGTTCCCGTTCGATCACTGAAGTTAAGCAACGTCCAGCGAGGTTGTACCATATGAGTGTACACGTGGATTCGCGGTCTCGTGATGCTGGCTACTTTTCCAGCCCAACCCAGGCTGGGTCAGGTCAATATGGGTTAGCCGGTTTGTAAGTTTCCTGCGAATAGAGGGTAAAACCCCCGTCTCCAATGACCAATAGATGTTAAAGAGACGTTAAGACAAATTATATATAAAAAAAAAAAATCTTCCGGCACCCAAACTGGGGTATAACGAACCGAAGATATTAAATCTTATCTGTCTAATACTGTTGAAATAATGTAACCATCGAGGGGAGCCTGTCAGCTTCATTAGGTGACTCTTTAAGTCCGTGTAAATACAGAAGTTACATTTATTTACATCTCGAAACATAATAAAAATCCATATACAACCCGTACACACAAGTACATAGGACGTACCTGCATCTACTTAGGGAAAGTGGGGGAATTGTGCGCACCTAAGCAGGAAACGTAGAATCCTTACTGTTAGACTTAGAAAGTTAAAAACTGTAGAAATGAAACTCAAATATTGTTGGCTAACTAATGAACAAGGCCGAAGATTATTATATTGCAAA
>JAAEEI010000136.1:0-12289 GCA_012654025.1 Pachypsylla venusta
GCACTAACGATGATTTTAACGGCACTAACCAGCACTAACGAACCTTCCGACATGACCCGGCTGGCGCTAAGTTGGCCGGTCCGGAGAAAATGTTGAATATCTCCGGAACGGGGAGAGCACTAACGATAATTGTTACGGCACTAACGATAGAGCTCACAAAAACATGGAAATTCCGACATAACGTACCCGATAATTGGAAATTGTTCTCAAGAATGGTGCAAGAGTTTAATCGAGGTATGGCCGATCAAAACGTTTCCTAACCTCTCTGGGGGGGGGGGGNGGGGGGGGGGGGCGTTTATATTAACGTTTATATAAAACAAGAGGCTTTTATTTATTACTTTTTAACCTGAATGTTACTCTATGTTAATGTTACTCTTGGAGTGGTGTATGTGTTGCGAACATAACATCGCCACCTGGACCTTGCACCGAAACCAAGTCAAGTGCGATCTGTTTCGCTTGATTTAACTCTGGATAAACTGCTGGAGTGGTGTATGACCTACGAACATAACATTGCCACCTGGACCGTGCACCGAAACTAATTCATGAGCGATCTGTTCCGCTTTATTTAACTCTGGATAAACTGCTGGAGTGTTGTATGACCTACGAACATAACATTGCCACCTGGACCTTGCACCGAAACCAATTCATGTGCGATCTGTTTCGCTTTATTTAACTCTGGATAAACTGCTGGAGTGGTGTATGACCCACGAACATAACAATGCCACCTGGACCTTGCACCGAAACCAAGTCATGTGCGATCTGGTTCGCTTTATTTAACTCTGGATAAACTCTTGGAGTGGTGTATGAGTTGCGAACATAACATCGCCACCTGGACCTTGCACCGAAACCAAGTCATGTGCGATCTGGTTCGCTTTATTTAACTCTGGATAAACTGCTGGAGTGGTGTATGACCTACGAACATAACATCGCCACCTGGACCTTGCTCCAAAACCAATTCATGTGCGATCTGTTTCGCTTGATTTAACTCTGGATAAACTGCTGGAGTGGTGTATGACCTACGAAGATAACATCGCCACCTGGACCGTGCACCAAAACCAATTCATGTGCGATCTGTTTCGCTTTATTTAACTCTGGATAAACTGCTGGAGTGGTGTATGACCTACGAACATAACATCGCCACCTGGACCTTGCTCCAAAACCAATTCATGAGCGATCTGTTTCGCTTTATTTAAAACTGAATAAACTCTTGGAGTGGTGTATGACCTACGAACATAACATCACCACCTGGACCGTGCACCAAAACCAATTCACGTGCGATCTGGCTCGCTCTTTGGAAGGTTTGCCACATATACTGCTCATAGTAGTCGCGATAATATTGTAGAAAATACAGAAAGTCAGAATTCGTTGAGATGTCAGAAGCCCAAAAGAGCGTATCTTTGATTTCCTTAAATGTCATATGGAATGTCTCAGCCACTGTCTGTATATAGGTATCCTAGGGGAACAAAAAATAAATGTTATTATTCACAGGGCCGGATTAACCATTAGGCAGAATAGGCAGTTGCCTTGGGCCCCCGATTTTAGGGGGCCCCTGAAAAATTAAAAAAATCTTTGAAAATTTTCTTACAAACATAAAATTCGAAAGAATTAAATGAAAATATTAGGCAGAATAGGCAGTTGCATTGGGCCGCCGATTTTAGGGGTCACCGAAAAATGAAAAAATCTTTAAAAATTGGTGAAGAGGTACAGAGTGTTCGAAAAGTCCCGGGACGGATTTTTTTTATTTTTAACGGCTAAAGATAGAGACTTGAAATTTTATATGTTCTTCTAACACGAATTAATCTATTTTTTGGCGTAATTTTATTTCTACAGGGTGTCTCAAAAGTGGGTAAACAGACACCAACTTTTGATTTTTAAATGAAAGCCCCTATTTTTTTTTATTTCATATTCAAATTTTACGTCAAATTCTACACACAATCGACTCCTCACTCGATACTTTGATCAAACAGATTTCTGATCAAACCCGCCCAATCATGGATTTTTCTTCGGAATAAAAGTGATAAAACCAAGAGTGTAAGGCCGGCCACACACGCACCGATAAGTCTGTGCAGACTTATCTGCGCAGACAAGTCTGTCGTTTATGGCAGGATCAATAGATTTCGATATCTGCACAGATCTGAAAATCGGAGACAAAATCTGTGCAGATCCTGCCATACACGACAGATTTGTATGTGCAGATAAGTCTGTACAGACTTATCGGTGCGTGTATGGCCGGCCTAATACATCAAATCAGTCCAGTGTTTTATGCTGAATCTCGTGGTACCATTGGTTTTTTCATTTTTTTACACTTTTTATACCCAAGGAGGGTAGAAATATTTGACTATTCTCTAACGGCTGTGGAAAGACAGGATGAGTCGCGAGACAAAGACTCACCCTGTCTTTTGTCTCGCGAACTTAAGCTTTCTGTCTTTGATTGAATCTAGCAATGTCGGTTTTTCTTCGTCTATTCTACTATACAGGGCCAGATTAACCTTCCGCGGGGCCCGTAGCACTTTCACAGAGCGGGGCCCCTCTACCCCTTCGCCGACGCCGTCTAAGTAGTCTACTTTTAGTAGCCAGTACAAAAATGTATTTCCTTTTGGCCTTTTGGTCTAGTAGGTACCTACAGCTGGTAGAGAAGAGTGAAATTTAATTTTGAGTATACCAACATCGATAAAGCATAAGGAATAGTAAGAGGGTACCTAGTGTACCTCCACTAACCAATTTGCCTATGTTGCAATACTCGTTTCTTTATTAAGTTCCTAGGTAGTAGGTACCGACTTGTACTTTCCTAAATTAGATTTTACTACATACTTTGAAGAGTTGGTGGCCCCGTCAAAATGATATGTTTTTTTCAATTGACAACCCAGAAATGTCAAAATATCTAGTGTAAGTTGTCAAAGGAGCCCGTAGCACGTGCTACAAGTGCTACTATTGTTAATCCGGCCCTGCTACTATACGAGGATAGATTTTTGTTGTGAGAGATCCATAATTATAAACTTACTGAAGCATCTATATCGAGCTTTTGACTAAATGATATTCTGTATTCTTCTTTTTTACGTAAGAGCATTTTGATATATGTTTGGGCAGGGTTAAAGACATCAAATGATAACGATGCTAAAACCAAATATCCAACAGCTCTTGCCACCATTGAACGGGCAGTTTGAAGAAGACGAATTTTAGTCGTTGTTTCTATTACCGAACAAAACGGTCTGCTAACGAAATAAAGATCTCTCTTAACTGCGTCATTTTCTTTATATGTTCCAACTATATAATTTTTGCTCCTTTCGTTCATGTAAGAATAAGTAGTATGTATTTCGGTGCCATTGTATCTAGGAAATATATGTTTATCTGAAAATAGAAATATCGCATTATTTGTAAGAAAGAAAATAGCAATATTTGAATAAATAAATCTAGCATTTTCTGAAAATAAAGATCAAGCATTATATGAAAAACTAGCTGTTTTTCCGTGCTTCGCTACGGTTAAAAAAAAAAAAAAAAAACTCAATTTTAGGTTTTTGGTAGAACCGACCCCCAGAGTGAACACGGCTCCTATTTAGAAAAATCAAAATTTTACTCAAAGATTACTTTTTTTCCTTTCTCATTACGCACCTACGTACTAAAAGGAACCTGTGTGCCAAATTTCTACGTTTAGCCATCGTAGAGCTACGTTGATTATCAGTCAGTTAGTCAGTCAGTCAGTACGACAGTATACCAACTGGGCTTTACGTTTTATAATATGAAAAACTAGCTGTTTTTCCGTGCTTCGCTACGGTTACAAAATTCAACAACATCTTCTCGATTCTAGATTTTTGGTAGAACCGACCCCAGAGTGAACACGACTCCTATTCAGAAAATTCAATATTTTACTCAAAGATATTACTTTTTGCACAGCGGAATACCGTATAAAATTTTAGCTTTCTCGCTCATCCCGAAGTGATACTTCTTAACTATGGGTTTTTGGTGGAACCGATCCCCCAGAGTGAGCAAAACTGCTAGTTAGAAAATTCAATATTTTATTCAATGACATTACTTTTTGTACTTCGGAACACCTTTGTATCAAATTTCAGCTTTCTCGCTCATCCGAAGTGGTACTTCTCAATTCCGATTTTTTGGGGGTGAAAACCGTCCATAAATCGGGGAGAAACCGGAAATTTTCAAATTTTATATTTTTTATGGGGTCCTTATATACTATTTTGGGGGGGGGTCTATTCCCGACCATTTTTCGTTATCCCTTTTAGTTTGCCCAGAAAAAAACTGCAAAAAGACCCGCTAAATAGCGTCATTTATGGCGGTAACTTGCTCCGTAGGACCGTCACCTAATGAAACTGGTTTGCTCCCCTCGCTGGTTACATTTCCTAACACTAAACCTTCTGTATTTACACGGGCATAGGACCGTCACCTAATGAAGCTGGTTTGCTCCCCTCGATGGCTACATTTCCTAACACCAAACCTTCTGTATTTACATGGGCATAGGGCCGTCACCTAATGAAACTGGTTTGCTCCTCTCGGTGGCTACATTTCCTAACACCAAACCTTGTGTATTTACACGGGCATAGGCCGTCACCTAAAGAAGCTGGTTTGCTCCCCTCGGTGGCTACATTTCCTAACACCAAACCTTCTGTATTTACACGGGCTTAGGACCGTCGCCTAATGAAATATTCCCCCATATTGTATACCCACCATATCGTAAAGTTGGATCTTGAGTTTCTAAGAGCGTAATTGGACTGGACAGCATACTTCCTGGACTGATAACAATGTGGCCGAGAGTATTGTTAAAGATGACTTTTAATGCTCCTGGAACAACAAAAAAGAAATGACATTATTCGGATTCCATCAAACACGTGATCCTATAGAGCTCAAACAAAGTCCAATAAGGCCATGCGCGGTTATAGAGGAGGGCACGGGGGGCACGTGCCCCCTCCCAGTTTTTTTAAGCGGGCGGTGTTTCTCAAATATCATTATACCTAATCACGTAAATTTTTTTGAAAAAAAAAAAAAAATCTAATGAATGGTGATCCGCTGTGTCTTTTATCCCATTGGGGGGGGGGGGGGCACGGGCACCTAAATAATTCACAATCCTGATACTAAATCGAAATACTTAGGTAAATAAAAAATTGTCAAAAATTCTGCCTTCCGTCATGGCACTTTTTTTCGTCATCACGCTTATAAAAATTAATTATTATTTTAATTATAAAAACTTGCCCAGGACTTGAACCCCCGGTCTCTAGGTTACGAGTCCATACCTCTCCCCCCTCCAAATTTTCTATTCAGTATAAACAAGAGGGCTATATCCGTGCATGAGTAGGGCCAGATTATTTGAAAAGGTAAATTCTTTTGAAATGGGGTCAAAATAAATGATTCTAATTCACATAATAATTTTACTAGAGAGTTGTGACAACAGACGAAGGCTGCTAAGTCTAATTCAAATAATATTTTCTCTAGGGAGCTGCGACAACAGCCGAAGGCTGCCATATGCTGCCACTGGTCGGTACTCAATCATCCGCACGAAGCTGAGTGAACCCCGAAATCACTATGTCTGAAAATTTGCCGACCCCGCTGGGCCGGAAAAATAGCCAGCATCACGAGGACGCGAACCCACGTGGACACCCACATGGAACATCCTCGTTGAATGTTGCTTAACTTCAGTGATCTATTGGGAACTGGTGTATTCAACGTGCCATAGACTCTGTCTTACACATTGATTTTGGTGTGTGTGTGGTGTGTGTGCTGGGGAGGGCCCGTTCCCATCAAGATTCACGCTCTATCTGTAACTCGTTTGGTCTGTGGGATTGCCCAAACATTGTCATATTTACCAGCTACAATTTTATGTTTAAAGAACGTGGTCATCTTGCTTGGAAAGTGTCGTTGCGTTAATTGCAGAACGTCTTCTGGAATATTTTCATAGATAGTGCAAAAATAAACGTATGGAAGATATTGACGATGCAGCCTCTTGAAAACTTCCATGACAAGGCAATAATCAACGTTTGAATTTTTACAATCTGGCTTGTGGTCAATATAAAAATTAGTAAATTGTTGGCCTTCGGTTATTCCATCTGACAAAAATGATTTGTAAAACCTAGAATGATAAAGGAATGAGTTTGAGCTTATCAGCAACATCGAACTGTAAAACCTAGAATGATAAAGGAATGAGTTTGAGCTTATCAGCAACATCGAACTGTAAAACCTAGAATGATAAAGGAATAAGTTTGAGCTTATCAGCAACATCGAACTGTAAAACCTAGAATGATAAAGGAATGAGTTTGAGCTTATCAGCAACATCGAACTGTAAAAGCTAGAATGATAAAGGAATGAGTTTGAGCTTATCAGCAACATCGAACTGTAAAACCTAGAATTATAAAGGAATTAGTTTGAGCTTATCAGCAACATCGAACTGTAAAAGCTAGAATGATAAAGGATTGAGTTTGAGCTTATCAGCAACATCGAACTGTAAAACCTAGAATTATAAAGGAATTAGTTTGAGCTTATCAGCAACATCGAACTCTAAAAGCTAGAATGATAAAGGATTGAGTTTGAGCTTATCAGCAACATCGAACTATAAAACCTAGAATGATAAAGGAATGAGTTTGAGCTTATCAGCAACATCGAATTGTAAAACCTAGAATGATAGAGGATTGAGTTTAAGCTTATCAGCAACATCGAATTGTAAAACCTAGAATGATAAAGGATTGAGTTTGAGCTTATCAGCAACATCGAACTGTAAAACCTAGAATGATAAAGGATTGAATTTGAGCTTATCAGCAACATCGAATTGTAAAACCTAGAATGATAAAGGAATGAGTTTGAGCTTATCAGCAACATCGAATTGTAAATCCTAGAATGATAAAGGATTGAGTTTGAGCTTATCAACAACATCGAATTGTAAAAGCTAGAATGATAAAGGAATGAGTTTGAGCTTATCAGCAACATCGAACTGTAAAACCTAGAATGATAAAGGAATGAGTTTAAGCTTATCAGCAACATCGAACTGTAAAACCTAGAATGATAAAGGAATGAGTTTGAGCTTATCAGCAACATCGAATTGTAAAACCTAGAATCATAAAGGAATGAGTTTGAGCTTATCAGCAACATCGAATTGTAAAACATGATAAAGGAATGAGTTTGAGCTTATCAACAACATCGAATTGTAAAAGCTAGAATGATAAAGGAATTAGTTTGAGCTTATCAGCAAAATCGAATTGTAAATCCTAGAATGATAAAGGATTGAGTTTGAGCTTATCAGCAACATCGAACTGTAAAACCTAGAATGATAAAGGAATGAGTTTGAGCTTATCAACAACATCGAATTGTAAATCCTAGAATGATAAAGGATTGAGTTTGAGCTTATCAGCAACATCGAACTGTAAAACCTAGAATGATAAAGGAATGAGTTTGAGCTTATCAGCAACATCGAATTGGAAAACCTAGAATGATAAAGGAATGAGTGCCTTAGCAAATTCATATGAATAGGCGCCACGCGAAAACACGTTTTAGAATGAAAACCGATAAAAATTTGACAAAAATTCGACTTCAACCAAAAGTGCCTTAGCAAATTCATATGAATAGGCGCCATGCGAAAACATATTTTAGAATGAAAACCGATAAAAATTTGACAAAAATACGACTTCAACCAAAAGTGCCTTAGCAAATTCTTTTGAATAGGTGCCATGCGAAAACACGTTTTAGAGTGAAAACCGATAAAAATTTGACAAAAATTCGACTTCAACCAAAAGTGCCTTAGCAAATTCATATGAATAGGCGCCATGCGAAAACACGTTTTAGAATGAAAACCGATAAAAATTTGACAAAATAACCAAAAGTGCCTTAGCAAATTCATATGAATAGGCGCCATGCGAATACACGTTTTAGAATGAAAACCGATAAAAATTTGACAAAAATTCGACTTCAACCAAAAGTGTCTTAGCAAATTCATATGAATAGGCGCCATGCGAAAACACGTTTTAGAGTAAAAACCGAATAAAAATTTGACAAAAATTCGACTTCAACCAAAAGTGCCTTAGCAAATTAATTGCATTAAATTCATATGAATAGTCGACAAATTTCAAGTTCTAGCTCTTTTATCAGTGTTCTCATTTTAGGCATTATTCGCGAGAGCTGCTAAGAAGTGACAAGGGGGAATTCCCCCCCCCCCCAGTTCCGGAATTTCCTAAGAGGTCCGGTGAGAAAATTATCATAATGAAATTTTTCATGTTTTTTTCTGAATAATAAATAAATCAACTTACAAGTTTTGAAAAAAAAATCAAACACACAAAATCAGAAGTTTAGCGATAGTGGGCTAATATGGGACAATGGCTATTGCAGGACACTGATTTTACAATATGTGACCTTTCAGCTTGTACAGCAATCATAAATATTGGTATATTTCGTAAACATTAACATCTGATAATCGAATTATTTGTTGCCAAGAAGAAGCGTACACGCCTTTTCACAACAACTAAGTGAATTGTCTACTTTTACTTTTATTACTGCCCATACGATGATTTTAGATGATAGAATAATAGAGGGGCCCGTAAAATTTTCCCCCCGGTCCGGATTTTTTGTCTACGGCTCTGTCCATGACATAAAGCTGACATAGGTACCAAATTTCAAGTCTGAAGCAATTGATTGTGGTACTTAAATTCGTATTAAAAAATGAAATATTTTTTGCTTAAAACTTTTTGCATTTGACTTACAGTTTTCGAGATAATTTTGTCCTTGACGTGCTCTTTGTAAGAGATATCTAATAACATGTGGAGCATTACAATATGCCTGTATGCAATTATTTGTGCATAAAACCGTGCTGTTTTATTCGAATTAGCACATTTGTGCTCAAATATTTCAAAATAGTTACGATATTCCTTACTCAGAGCACGCAAAGGTAAAGAAATATCTCGAAAACTGTATGTCAAATCCAAATAAAATAAAAAAAAAAAAAACTTCAATAACCTTTAAGGCGACCTTGGAGAAAAATTCCAAGGTCACCATTAAATTAAATATATAATTCAAAATACAGGGTCCCATTTTTTTTTAGTTGACCTTAAAATAACCTTGAAGGTGACCTTGCAGGAAAATTCTAAGGTCACCATCAAATTTCCTCCTGAAAAATAAGGGTCGTTTGTATCGAACATTTTCTTCCTATCTCTAACAGTTTCCAAGATTTGACTATGTCCTTTAAAATGACTCCCCCTGTACAGAAGGAAGAGTTGAGAATTCTCAACTCTTCCTCAAGGGAGGAAATTGATTAATCTATAATAATAAAATGTAACGATAAATGTGTGTATGTGTGTGTGTATCACTAATTGTTTAGCGAAAACGGTAAGAGATATCGAAAAATTGATGAGAATGCCCGCCCCCCCCAAAAAAAAACCATAGGCCTAAACGCCAGAAAAAATATCAGAATTTAAAAATGTCGAACAGTTTTCGAGTTACGGCCGATTTTTCGTATCTTAGATTTTGTCGCGACAACATATAAACTCAAAGCGAGAAAGTTTTAGGTGGCCTTTTAAACCTTAATTTGGAACATGATTTGCAAAAAACGGTCCAACCGTTTTCTAGTTATTGCCATTTTTTCGATTTTCGTAAGGGGAATTATATAGTACTACTAGCTGTTTTCCCGTGCTTCGCTACGGTTACAAAATTCAAAGTACGTCAGTATACCAACTGGGCTTTGCGTTTTATAAGTATAGATTAGCTTCCGATTTTTGAAAGGAAAATCATAGAATACTATTGGCACGGAAAGGGCCATGTCTCTAAAGCGCCAATCTATAGGCCTTAGCGAAGCACGGGCGAATCAGCTAGTTGGGAATAAGGTTGAAGAGGACGTAAGAGAGAAGGGAGATAGAAGCCTTTGGAGAAGAAAAATCAAGGAAGGTAACACCCACTTGAAATCATCATAGGTTAACAGACATGGGACTTGTTTGCAACCACTCGCCATGCTCTTATCCATTTCCTGCGTATTTTGCTTTGAAACATACATAGGGTGACGATACATTTTTGGGGCGAAAGAGGGACGCGGTATTTTTTTTGGGGAGGGGGTACACCGATTTTTTGGGGAGGGTTGGTGCGCAGGGGAAATTTATATGGGGGCCTTTATTTATTTATTAGTGTTAATGGCCATGCGCGGATATAGCCCTCTTGTTTTTCGGGGGGGGGGGCACAATCGTACAATATACGTAATAGAAAATGTGGAGGGCGGAGGGGAGGACTCGTAACCTAGAGACAGGTGATTCGAGTCCTGGCCAGTACTTTTTAATGCAATGTTTATCGAGGTACGATACCTAAATTGTTAAAAGCTGTAGAGCTTACCACAAATACCTTTCATAAGGGTGATAAGCGATTTTATAAGCGTGATGACGAAAAAAAGTGCCATGACGGATGACAGAATTTTTATTTTTTTTAAAAAAAAATATATTAGCGTATTTCTATTTAGGATTGGGAATTATTTAGGGGCCCGTGCCCTCCCCCCCCCATTCAATCGGATAAAAGACACAGCGGATCACCATTCATTTAATTTTTATTTTTTAATATTTTACGTGATTAGATAGGTATAATGAAATTTGAGAAATACCGCTCGCTTAAAAAACTGGGGGGGGGGGGTACNGCTTCTTCAGGGGGGGGGGGGGTACGTGCCCCCCGTGCCCCGCCCTATATCCGCGCATGTTAATGTTATGCAAAAATTAACAAGGAAGATACTGTTTTAGCTATTTAACTTATCCATTCTCTTAATATTTGTCAGCAGAACAAATTTTCTTCAGCATGACGGGGCTCTTCTTCAAATGTGCATGAAATTGTACACAACTTTTGTTGATGTTTAACTTGACGATGAGCATAGCTTTCAACACTAAATAAAGTAGGTACACTACCCTACCTAATACTCAACATTACAAGCATTCGTGGTTGAGAGGTAGCGCTTCTAACTTTCAACCTAGGTTTGATTTCCGTCCGGAGCTGATTTTTCTCAAACGGAAGCATTTATTTTTAAAAAGTTAGTTTCACCAAAAAGCGGGACATATTCATTGCTTTGGTTAAAAGTGGGACATTTTAGCGTCCCCAAGCAATTGCTGGGGACAGTGGGACCAGGGTCTCCAAAGTGAGACTGTCCCGCCGGAAGCGGGACGTTCGGTCACCCTAAACATACATCACAATCTTACCTGAGGAACTCATTGACATGATGTATCTTACCTGAGAAACTAATTGACATGATGTATCTTACCCAAGGAACTCATTGACATCGTTATAATGGTATTTCTACATCACAATCTTACCTGAGGAACTCATTGACATGATGTATCTTACCTAAGGAACTCATTGCATCGTTATAATGGTATTTCTACATCACAATCTTACCTGAGGAACTCATTGACATGATGTATCTTACCTAAGGAACTCATTGACATCGTTATAATGGTATTTGTCCGTAACTTCCGAGTATATTTTACGGAAATGTTTGATTAAATTCCGAGCATCAGACTCTTCATACAATTGTAAGGCAGGCATTTCGGCGCCATATTGAACATCAGCATGGCCGTTTTGTGCGAAGAAAAAATCATTTGTCTCGAAATTGCAGCCGTACAATAAGTCAGCAAAACCTATAATGAGAATTGACAGTAGAGAGAAGTCATGAGTGATTAAAAAATCAAAATAAATAGATTGATTCTTAATAATAATAATATGCTTTATTTACGGGACGAACCCAATGTACAATATATAACAATAATAAATATATAAATAAGAAAAAGCGAACACAATAAAATAATAAAAAAATATCACAGCAATAATTTCAATATTAGTTGAGAACCCCTCCCCTCACAGTTAGGTACGGTTGTTGGCTTCTCTCATCATTCGATTAACGGGCGCATAATATAAATAATTTGTATCACATTGATTAAGAAAAAAAGTTTTGCAGTGTCGTAGTCTACGGGTGCAATCAAGATTGATTAATAATTGTACGAGTTGGGGACAGTTTATCTGTCCTGACATAACTTTATCAATAAACTTTAAGTCATAATTTTTACGTCTATCAACGAGCGATTCAAGATATGTTAATTCTCGGGCAAATCGAAAACGGCAATTACCTTTAAATTTATTCTGTACTCTTTGAAGAGTTTTAATATGAACATCATAATGCGGAGCCCAGACCACACAACCATACTCTAAAATTGAACGAATTAGCGTTTTATATAGCAATAAATAAGCTTCGTGTGAAAGACCTTTCGAATTTCTATTAACATATCCTAACAAGCGATGACATTTTGAGGAAAGTTTGCTAATTTGATTTGTAAAGGATAAAGAT
>JAAEEI010000136.1:19753-39914 GCA_012654025.1 Pachypsylla venusta
CAGCCTCCACAGCCAAAATCTTTCAAAATAATACTGTCACTAAAGAGCAAATTCCCCAGCCGAAGACTGCAAAATCTTTTTAAAATAGTATTATCACTAAAGAGCAAAGTCCACTGCCGAAGACTGCAATATCGTTCAAAATAATACTGTCACTAAAGAGCAAAGTCCGCAGCCGAAGGCTGCAAAATCTTTTTAAAATAATGGTCAACATCAACAGAAAATAGAAATATAACAATAATGCCGCTAAAAGACTTAAGACTTTAGAAGAACACCATCTGCATTCGGTGATAGTTTGATGGAATGATTAAGGAAGAGAAAGTCTAGTACGGTTTTCCGTACCATTTATTTGAGCCAAAATATGTCTAAAATTTCTGCACGAATACAATACTTTATCTTCTATAGGAAGAGAAAGTAAAAATATAAAAAAATTATGGCTACACGGCCCTGTCCTTGGACAACTTCTACTGGCTGAAATAATATCTAAAGAAAGAGTTTTACTCACAAAATTAACAAAGATACACAAATATTGCACTAATTTTTTTTTTTAGCCAGCGTCTATGACACGTTGAATACGCCAGTTCCCGTTGGGTCACTGAAGTTAAGCAACGTCCAGCGAGGTTGTACCATGTGGGTGTCCACGTGGTTTCGGGCCCTCGTGATGCTGGCTTTTTTCCGGCCCAACCCAGGCTGGGTGAGGTCAATGTGGGTAGCTGGTTTGCAAGTTTCCAGCGAATGGAGGGTAAAACCCCCGTCTTGAATGACCAATAGATGTTAAAGACACGTTAAGCCAAATTAAAAAAAAATAATGGCTACCCGGCCCTGTCCTTGGACAACTTCTACTGGCTGAAATAATATCTAAAGAAAGAGTTTTACTCACAAAATTAACAAAGACACATAAGTATTGCACTATTTTTTTAAAAAAAAAAACAGCGTCTATGGCACGTTGAATATGCCAGTTCCCGTTGGGTCACTGAAGTTAAGCAACGTCCATCGTGCTTGTACAATGTGGGTGTCCGCGTGAGTTTGCGTCCTCGTGATGCTGTTTTTTTTCGGGCCCAACGCCAGGCTGAGCGAGGCCAATATGGGTAGTTGGTGTGCAATATATTTGATTGAACCCAAAAGTTTCATAACTTACTGAGACCCCAAATATGACACACATACCAAATTTCATCCAAATTGGTCAACGCTAAGTGGCAAAAGTGCCCATCACGGCGGACGGCGGACAAACGGATTTTTTTTCATTCGATTTTTGGATTTTACGTACCTTGAAACGTTTAATACCAAATTTTGAGGGGGGGGGGAGTTCATTATTGAAAATAATAAACCAAAATCTGTTTTCATTCATTATTGAAAATAATAAATAGCCAGCGTCTATTGCACGTTGAATACACCAGTTCCCGTCAGATCACTGAAGTTAAGCAACGTCCAGAGAGTTTGTGCCATGTGGGTGCCCGCGTGGGTGAGGTCAATGTGGTTAGCTGGTTTGCAAGTTTCGAGCGAATGGAGGGTAAAACCACCGTCTTGAACCAATAGACCAATAGATGAAGAGACGTTCAGCCAAATTAAAAAAAAATAAATGGTGGTTTCCGTACCATTTTTTTTTTTTAATTTGGCTTAACGTCTACTAGACTTTCTCTTCCTTAATCATTCCATCAGACTATCACCGAATGAAGATGTTGCTCTTCAAAAGTTTTAAGTCTTTTAGTGATATTATTGTTATATTTCTATTTTCTGTTGATGTTGACCATTATTTTTAAAAAAAATTGCGGCCTTCGGCTGCGGACTTTGCTCTTAAGTGACAGTATTATTTTGAACGATTTTGCAGCCTTCGGCTTCGGACTTTGCTCTTTAGTGACTATATTATTTTGAAAGATTTTGCAGCCTTCGGCTGTGGACTTTGCTCTTTAGCGATAGTATTATTTTAAAAAGATTTTGCAGCCTCCGGCTGCGGACTTCGCTCTTTAGTGACAGTATTATTTTGAACGATTTTGCAGCCTTCGGCTATGGACTTTGCTCTTTAGTTATAGTATTATTTTAAAAAGATTTTGCAGCCTTCGGCTGCGGACATTGCTCTTTAGTGACAGTATTATTTTCAAAGATTTTGCAGCCTTCGGCTGTGGACTTTGCTCTTTAGTGACAGTATTATTTTGAAAATTTTAGCAGCCTTCGGCTGTGGACTTTGTTCTTTTGTGAAAGTATTATTTTGCAAGATTTTGCAACCTTCGGCTACCCGGCCGGGGCCCCAAATGCAAAAAATCTAAAAAAACACCAAAAATTGTCAAATATAATACTTTGATGGCTGTGCATATCAAATTTGATCAAAATCGGACAAATTTTATGTTTGTTTTTTCATTTGTGGGCCCCTGCCGGGGCCCCAAAACCAGAATTACTACAAAATATCAAAAGATGTCAATTATAGTACTTGGGCAACGATGCATACAAAATTTTATCAAAATGAGACAAAATTTATGTTTTTTTCATATTTGGGACCCGGCCGGGGCCCCAAATGCAAAAAATCTAAAAAACACCAAAAATTGTCAAATATAATATGGTGGCTCTGCATATCAAATTTGATCAAAATCGGACAAATTTTATGTTTTTTTCATTTGTGGGCCCCTACCGTGGCCCCAAAACCAAAATTACTACAAAATACCAAAAGATGTCAATTATAGTACTTGGGTAACGGTGCGTACCAAATTTTATCAAAATGAGACAAAATTTATGTTTTTTTCATATTTGGATTTTAGAGATTCGGACCCAAAAAACCTGTTCGGGGGGGCTAGGACCTGGGGGTGATATCGAGAAAAAGAAAAATATTGGTCGGGCTTTTTGCCCAAAGATAACCTGTGCCAAATTTCATCAAAATCGGACCAGTGGTTTGGCTTCCAGAGCTCTGCACACGATTCGAGAGAAAGTAAAAATAATAATAACAACAATTTTTCCTTTATAAAACCAAATAATAAGATAAGTATGTATGTGACTGTCTCCGAGTAAGTTCACTAAATACATCTACGCACTTGTACTCTGCTAGCAGAGTTGCGGGGAAATATACAAACATGTGTTTTTTGTGTTTTGTGCTTACAAAAACACAAAAACCCATAGTTTTGGTTTATTATTTTCAATAATGATTTATTTATTTTTTACTTTCTCTTCCTCTAGAAGATAAAGTATTGTTTTGCAGCAAATTTTGATTTTTTTTGGCCCAAAAAATCGTCTGACGGGAACCCAAAACCCAAAATAAAGATCAAATATATCATTTCCTATTGCTTTTGGGCCATATTTTCTTTTTTTCGGGTCATTTTTGAAGTTTGGAAGTATTTGGAGCCAGGGGGCCAAAAAAAAAAAAAATCCGACGTTCCACGTACGAAATCGTGTGCAGAGCTCTGGANATTTAAAATGGGTAACTATGGCATCTTTTTATGAAAAAAAAAATAATGGGCCCATTTGGGTGCGTCTTTCTCAGGGGCCCCGTGGGTGGGGCCCATAAGCTTCTTCAATTGACTATCGCTTTTAAAAGAAAATGGTCCATTTTATTCACTTAAAATTCAAAACAATTGATGTTTGGAGCCTAAAGAGATTATTCAACTCATTATAGTCACTGCTTTGTAGCATTTAGTCAGAGCATTTAGCCATGTGGGTGCGTTTTTTGACAGGGCAGCGCCAGTGCGCCCCAGCAGGGGTCCACAAATGAAAAAAACATAAAATTCGTCCAATTTTGATAAAATTTGGTATGCACTGTTGCTCAAGTACTATAATTGACATCTTTTGGTGTTTTGTAGTAATTTTGGTTTCGGGGCCCCGGTAGGGCTCACAAATGAAAAAAAAAAAAAAAACATAAAATTCGTCCGATTTTGATCAAATTTGGTATGCACAGCCACCAAAGTATATTTGACAATTTTTGGTGTTTTTTACATTTTTTGCATTTGGGGCCCCGGCCGGGCCCCAAATATGAAAAAAACATAAATTTTGTCTGATTTTGATAAAATTTGGTATGCACAGCCACCAAAGTATAATATTTGACAATTTTTGGTGTTTTTTAGATTTTTTGCATTTGGGGTCCCGGCCGTTCCCCAAATATGAAAAAAACATAAATTTTGTTTGATTTTGATAAAATTTGGTATGCACAGCCACCAAAGTATAATATTTGACAATTTTTGGTGTTTTTTAGATTTTTTTTAGGCCCCAAATATGAAAAAAACATAAATTTTGTCTGATTTTGATAAAATTTGGTATTAATATTTTTCATTATTATTTTTCAAAATAATACTGTCACTAAAGAGAAAAGTCCACAGCCGAAGGCAATTATCTTACATAAAAATAAAATTTAATCCCAGGAATAAAATAATGGAAATGAAAAAAAAAAAATTGCTAGACCCTAGGAAATCTATTCTGAACCAGAAATTTGTCTTTCCTGACATCCCACACAGACAAATGTCTTTTGACAGCGTTTACACACACTTATTTCTTGCATGTGATACATAATTACACAATTATGACACCTTAGACAATTTATGGTAGCTTTAAACAGTCAATGTATTGGTACATGCATTACCTGGGGGGGGGGGCATAAAGTACCCGCGCCNGGTAGTTTTAGACAATCAATGTATTGGTTACATGCATTACCCGCAGTACCCGCGCCCAAAGTTTGGCTTCAATATCATCCCTTGGAAGGTTTAGAACATACATATTTTTATATACTAAGATGGAAAATATTGTTTGTGACAATTATTAAAGGTCTCATTAAAATAAGTATCATAANTGCTAAAACACGGGTACTTTGCCCCCCCCCCCCCTTGGCAATCCTAGGGTTTATAATAATAATAAGACCTAAGCACCCTTTTCAGAGCATGGGCCTCCCATACGGGGTATTTGTTGATTGACAAATAATATATATATATGTAAGAAATACTGAAAGGACAAAAATAATATGATAAACTTATCCTCGCGAGATGTGTCGTGCCGCGGAGCGCTCCATTTCACAAAGGCCGGTTTCCAGGATTCGAGTACTCGTAACCACCCAAAGGTGAAAATAATATATTTATGTTTCTTAGAAACCTAGCTGCATATAGGCGTCGAAGAGGGGGGGGGGGTGGAGTTGGATTCGAACAAACAGTCTCCTGGTTACGGATCCACCGCCTCCACCAACAGAGCTACTGAGGCTGTTTTGAATCGTAACAAAAAAAACTCTGCCAATGTGACATATGGGTTTTTTATTTTACTGCCTAAAAAAATACCCCCCCCAAAAAAAAAAAAAATATTAGACCCTAAATTTAACATACAAGTCTCTGGCTCTACCCCATTCTGGAGAGGATTAATGAAAACTGTTAAAAAGCGGTAAAAACCGTCAACGGTATATTTGATTGCACCCAAAAATTTCGGAGTTTACTGAGACCCCAAATATGACATACATACCAAATTTCAAATCTCTAGCTCTTAATATTCTCTTTTTAGACAGCAATACTAAAAAGCGGCAAAAACCGCCAAAGGTGTGTATTCGATTGCACCCAAAGTTTCGGGGCACAATTGGAACGCAGATGGGACCTATATACCAAATTTCATCTAAATCGGTCAACGCTAAGTGGCAAAAGTGCCCATCACATCAGCGTACAGTGGACAAACGGATTCTTTTTTATTCAATTTCTGGCCGCGGCGAGGGGTGCATTTCCGGAGCCACGTTTATTAAGCAAACAGGCCTTTATTTCATCATCATAGGTTAACAGCCATGGGACTGGTTGGCAACAACTGGCCATGAGTTGTTGATACTTGAGAATTCTATCGGATAGTGCAGTAGCTTCTCCTTGCTTTCTGCATGGGTAATGGAAAAGATATCGTTTCCGACTCTTTCTTTAGTCGACTTTTACGACTGGCATGGACTTGGGTGCGTTGGAAGTATTCTTTTTAAGTCCCCCTATCCAAATGGGACTTTATATACGAGTATGTGGACTAGCTGTTTCGCCCGTGCTTCGCTACGATTCTTATATTGCTATTTTTGTTTTTCAAGGACAATGGATATTCAGGGGAGGGGGGGGGTATTTGGTTTGTGTCCACCCTGTATATCGCAACCTTTAAAAATCAAGATTTAAGCGTTTCACCAGACACCTTAGAGGTACGGACATTCTTACGATTTAGTATTTTCTAAATTTTATTTTACCCGTTCCTGGTTTCGAACTCGTAACTCTGGAATGGCAGGCTATACCTTTGCAGAAAATGTCCTAAAATAGGGACTAAACAGCCACCTAAAACTTTCTCGCTTTGAGTTGATATGTTATCGCGACAAAATTTAAGATATCGGACCGTGACTCTCCAATTTTAGAGAATAAATTAGAAATTTGGCCGTAACTCGAAAACGGCTTGACATATTTTATTTCTAATAATTTTCCTGGGGTCGTAGGTCATGATTTTTTTGGAGGGGGGGTCCATTCCCATCAATTTTTCGCTATCTGCTACCGTTTGGGCTGTGGTATTGTAACAGACAACCCCTCATACGAGAGGTACACACAAATTTCTGATTTATAAATTAAGATTACACATGTTTTTCTGAGTCACCCTGTATATCAAGCTAATGGCAACAATATCGTGCCTAGCTGTATGTTTTTTTTGCTCCATTTTTCATTTTTCGAGCGACAGATGTACTAAAGAAATTAATAAAGAACTGAGCTAATTCAGTGTTGCCAGGTCGTTTTCGTCAAAATTCCCTACGGAGGCCTTGATTTCTCCCTACATTTCCCTACGCTAAAAATGTCAAGTTTTACAAGTTTATGGTGAGAAAATCAGTAGGTACCGGATGTAGTTAAGCTCCTGGTACCGTGTCGTAGTGATGATTTCTTAGAGATAAACATGATGACAGATTTAACCCTCTGGCGCCCGTAATAGCAAACTTGCTACGAAAGTTGGTGAGTTATGTAATTTTGCTTCTGGCCCTGCTTAATATTAGCTGTAAGGGTAAAGAACGTTTCACACGATGCTCTGAAATCAACAAAAATACTAAGGGGGGACAGAAGAAAAATTAGATAATTCACCAACTTTTGGTAGCAAGTTTGCTACCACGGGCGCGAGAGGTTTAAATATAAGAGACTTGGGTTTGATTCCCGGTAGGGATCATAAATTTGGCCTTCTCTGTCGGATTTTAGATACCTACATTAGATATAACCTATATAGATCTACAAATGAAAGAAAAAAACTTTAAAATGAAAATTTCAAAGTCAAGACTCAATTAGTCAAAACTAAAACAAAGAAAAAAAAATTAAACGAAAAATTTAAAAATTCCCGCGGTATTTTCACATCGATTCACAAAATATCGATTAGTCCTATTTCATTATCTGATCTGATTAATTGTTAACATTCAATTTTGGGTGAATTAACTTTCTACAAAAAGTTTGGACGAATTATTCACTTTTCTCTAGAATTAACCGAAAATGCGAATTGTATGCAAAAATAGTAAAATCTTTCCCACCGTTTTGGCCTTTTTTATGAAAATTCCCTCTCTCCCTACCGACCACTAATTCTCCCTACGCGTAGGGAAATTCCCTACGACCTGGTAACAGTGTGAGCTATAACAAAAAAGTGTTGGATCCACAAACTAACAAGAAAGCAATGGAGAGATTCTAACAAAGAGGGAAGAAATAATAGAAGGGGCAACAAGATATTTTGAGAACATTTATCAAGACAACACAGAGAACGAGAAGAGACAATAAGTGGAATGTATATTTAGTGATCTATACTTATTTACTTATAAAATGCAAAGCCCAGTTGGTATACTGACTGACTGATAATCAACGTAGCTCCACGATGGATAAACCTAGAGACTTGAAACTTGGCACACAGGTCCCTTTTAGTATGTAGGTGCGTAATAAGAAAGGAAAAAAAAATAAAGTTCAAGTGGGAGCAAGTTACCGCCAAAAATGACGCTATTTAGCGGGTCTCTTTGCAATTTTTTTCTGGGCAAACTAAAGGAGATAACGAAAAATGACCGAGAATAGACCCCCCCAAAATAGTATATAAGGACCCCATAAAAAATATAAAATTTGAAAATTTCCGGTTTCTATCCGATTTATGGACGGTTTTCACCACCAAAAAATCGGAATTGAGAAGTACCACTTCGGGATGAGCGAGAAAGCTGAAATTTGATACAAAGGTGTTCCGAAGTACAAAAAGTCATATCCTTGAATAAAATATTGAATTTTCTAACTAGGAGCGGTGCTCACTCTGGGGGTCGGTTCCACCAAAAACCCATAGTTAAGAAGTATCACTTCGGGATGAGCGAGAAAGCTGAAATTTTATACGAAGGTGTTCCGCAGTGCAAAAAGTAATATCTTTGAGTAAAATATTGAATTATCTAAATAGGAGCCGTTTTCACTCTGGGGGTCGGTTCCACCAAAAATCTAAAATTGAGTTGTTGTTGTTGTTGTTGTTGTAACCGTAGCGAAGCACGGAAAACAGCTAGTAATGATATAAACGAGGAACTGGAATTCACAGACGATGAAATCGAATTCGTAATAGACGAACTAAAGAAAGAGAAAGCAACGATGGCCGGTTCTACGCACCAGGACGACCTGAAAGCACACCATCACAGTTCCAGCCAAGGGCCATCAAACCCTTTTCGGTTACCTCATATCACACTTTCCTACCATTAGTTCAAGCCTGGATATAAATGTGGGGAAAATAGTTGATTGAGCAATACCGCTACTACAACAACACAACAAAATAACAAATGATTTGATAGGGATGTATATAACAACTCTTTGAGGAAGTATCGGGAGCAGCACGGCTGAATCCAACGGAGGAAAAACACAGTGACACAGTGAGTTATCGTCGGAACGGTGTTGATGTTGATATAAATCCTTGCTAAACCCTGAAGTATCTGATCGTTGTCGTTTATGTATGCTGGCTGCTCATGATGTAAATCATGAACAGCTAATCTAAAGAACCCAACTAATCTAAAGCCGTCAGCATTATGGACAGATCCTGTTGGAGAGGCCGCCTTTCTTGACCTGGAGACACAGTGAGAGTCGTTGAGAACGTTAACAACAACAACAACATGATTTGATAAAAATCGGGAAACCAATACTTATTGAGTACATTAAAACACTTTTGAACAATGGAAAATTACTAAAACAATGGAAAATTGATTACACAAGAAAGGGAAAAGGAATATGATAAAAAACTGACAGACCCATAACAGTCTCTCCGACAATATATAAATTATTCACGAAATCCCTACAGAGAAGGTTGAAGAAAATCCTTGATGCATACCAACAGAATGAGCAAGCTGGTTTTAGACCAGGTTACTCAACTATAGACCACTTACATACCGTCAATCAGCCCACAGAGAAAACAAGTGAATATAAATAACATTAATGTGTACCTAGCGTTCATTGACTACTCTCTAGCTTTCGATTCTATGAAGGGCTTTAGAAGTCTGTGGATCTTGTGGAGTAGCTAAAGTATATTATATTAATATTCTAAAAGAAATATATAAGCACTAGCATCCCCCGATCGCGGCTTCGCCCATGCATATTTTAAATGATGTGTCATGCTATCTCTCTTGCTCAAATGTATTTCTTATGGGGATTGTTTACTTCTCGCGATTTCTATCCCTTAAAATTAAAATTTTTGCAAAATCCTTTCTTAGTGCACACTTCATGGTGAAACAAAGGTCCCCGCCAAATTTCAAGTCTGTAGCATTAATAGTTTCGGCTCTACGTTGATCAGTCACTCAGGACATTGCCTTTTATATATAAAGATAACCAAGCATATATCTCTCTAGAAAATAATGGAAGGCTTTTTAGAGTGATATAAAGTGTAAAACAGGGTTGCCCTATGTCACCAGATCTTTTCAATGCGGTTTTGCAAGGCATTTTTGCAGAGTTGAAATGGGAATAAGGATAAGTGGAACTTACCTCACCAACCTTAGGTTTGCCGATAACATTGTGTTCTTTGCAAGTTCGCCTCATGAGCTAGAGCAAATGATAACGGAATGGATAGTGGCAGAAGAGGGTTGAAAATGAACTCAACAAAAATAATGTCCAACGCTGAAAAAGTTCCAATCCACAACAACAATGAAGAAAAAAAAAAGTATATGTTACCGGGTATATCTATTAGGGATGGGCTAGCT
Organism: Pachypsylla venusta; assembly: GCA_012654025.1. Classification (NCBI taxonomy): domain Eukaryota; kingdom Metazoa; phylum Arthropoda; class Insecta; order Hemiptera; family Aphalaridae; genus Pachypsylla; species Pachypsylla venusta. The sequence goes on from JAAEEI010000136.1 coordinate 29,868, forward strand.
AGTCATCTACGAGTCGACTCACTCATGAGTTGAATCATCTTTTTGAAATGAGTCGACTCTTCAAAGAGTCGACTTACGAGTAGCTTTTTTTCTTGGCTGATAAAGATAATCTCACAAAAAAATTATCATTGAAAAAAGGCCAAGTTACTCCCATTCTTCCAAAAAATTCCGCCTATGAAAGTAGTGATATCTATTATTGGGGCCAAGTTTATTGTTGCTGCTGTATATCCCGCACTTAAATTTATTATTGCTCGTTTTTCTGTCTCAATTCTTATAAAGTAATACCGACTTTACACTTGGTCAGTTTTTCTAAGGGGATTCGTAAAATGCTACCTTTTTACAAACTGGCCAAGTGTAAAGTCGGTATTACTTTATAAAAATTGAGACAGAAGAACGTGCAATAATAAATTTAAGTGCGGGATATACAGCAGCAACAATAAACTTGGCCCCAATAATAGATATCACTACTTTCATGGGCAGAATTTTTTGGTTGAATAAGTGGAACTTGGCCTTTTTTCAATGATAATTTTTTGTGAGATATCAATACTTTTTGTAAGATTACTATATGAAACTGATTATATTTAGCCGTTTTTTCTTCATTTCTTCTTCTTTTCAATTACACAACATATCGAAAACCAGGAAATTTCTGTGTAAACCGGACCCAAATGTCCAATGAGATCTAAATTATTCAAATATAAATTATTTCCTGATTAATTGTATGTAAATATCTAACTTTATGCAAGATTTCAGTGTTTTATCAGTTAAAATTACATTAAAACACGTTGTATTGTCTTCCCTAAAGCGACTCCGTTTTGGAGCACTTACAGTTAAAAAGTACAATTTTTCGGATTTTTCCCTTTACGTGGATGTCAATTTCTAACATCATCGGGAAGTGCCTGAAACTTATGATGATGAGTGAATCAGTCAATATGTCAGTCAGTCAGTGAGTATCCAAAAGTACAAACTTTGAAATTACCTATCTCCTGTCCTGGTTAACATTAACTTTTGAAGTTTATCCTGTAGTATTGTACTATACTAGGGAATGTATGTTTAAAATTTCAATGAACTATCCCTTGTAGAACCGGATATCTGATGGTGTGAAAAACTCGGTGAATTGCTTCGTGTAAAGATACACTAGTGCTTTCCGGAACTTGGTCTGGCGCACTGCCGTGCGCTCAGATAAAGGAAGAAATATTTTTCCGAGTGTTTGTTGTTTACTGAAGGAAAATGTTCTTTTATTCTGGTGACGATTGATTGTGATGTTTTTTTTAATGTATTCGCCGAAATTGTTGACGTTTATTTGGTAGATGCTCCTTATGTCAATTGGTTTTATTATGTCTTTCTGATCAAATAAGGCGTTTTCGAAAATTGTCACTCGATGCGAGTCGAGATCGAGAGTTGACTCATATTTGTGAGTCGAGTCATGTCGACTCACCTAAATGAGTCGAAAATTCTATCCCTAATATCTATCTTGGACAAACAAAGTCAAACACAGGAAACTCCGCGAAGATTAAATCTTGCATGGAAAAAGTACTGGTCTCTCAAAAATATAATGAAAGGCATTTATTCAACCCAAGTACTAGAAAGTTGTCTATCTACGCTCACGTATGGATGTCAAACATGGTCTCTAACTCATGGCCAATGAGAACAAGATTGCCACCACTCAGAACAAAATGCAAAGGTTCATGTTGAACATAAAGAAGGAGCAGAAAATGAGAAATACTGTCATAAACAATAGACTGAAAACAAAAAGAGTAGAGCAAGTGATGAAACCACTAAAATTTAAATGGGCTGGACACAAATGATGAGATCCGATGAAAACAAATGGAACATAAAAAATACGGAGAATGGATACCGCTGGACAGGAAAGGAATTCGAGGAAGACAAAAAAGAAGATAGGTGGACGAGATCAGAAAACGTTGTGGTAGCCTTTGGACTATAGTCACAATAGATAGAAATAAATGGAAAGAAATAGAGGAAGACAAAAAAGAAGATAGGTGGACGAGATCAGAAAACGTTGTGGTAGCCTTTGGACTAGAGTCACAAGAGATAGAAATAAATGGAAAGAAATAACAGAAAATTTGAAAAAATAATTAAGTACCTACTGAAAACAAAGGAAGGAAGCAATAATGTGGAGTTACAAATACCGAAACCAAATTTGAGACAAAACAATACATACTTTCACATAGACAAAATTAAAACATCACATCACAAAAAATCACCAATAATTAAAATAAAGACCCTCTTTAACAAACTAGCACCTAAAGGCCTTGATCTGGCTGATTCTTATACAACCTTTAAGGACAAGGTTGAGGAGTTATACCGGGTGAACTGATCGGTACACTTTCCATCTCACTCTTAATTTTTTCTACTGCTGTTAAGTAAACATGTTTTTTTATCTTTATATTTTGTAAATTTCATTGATGTCATTTAGTTTGTAAATGTATAAACGTTGTGAACTTTTTTTTTAAAAAAAAAAACTCTACAAATAGTTCACTTAACTCAGGGCATAAAATCCATACTAATATTATAAATGCGAAAGTAACTCTGTCTGTCTGTATGTATGTATGTTACGCTTTCACGCTTAAACTACTGAACCGATTTTGATGAAATTTGGTATGGAGATAGACCAAACTTTAGGAAAGGACATAGGCTACTTTTTATCGCGAAAAAAGGCGCTGAAACTATAAACGGCCATGCCTATAAGGCGCCAAGCGAAGCGGGCGGATCCTGCTAGTATTAAATAAATTTTGATCGAGCCAGCGTCTATGGCACGTTGAATATACCAGTTCCCATTAGATCACTGAAGTTAAGCAACCTCCAGGGTTATCCTGCTAGTCTTCTAATATATAAAATCTGGTGTCACGGTGTTTGTTACCGTACTCCTCCAAAACGGCTTAACCGATTTTAATGAAATTTTGTATGTACATTCGGTAGGTCTGCGAATAGGTTTTTATCTATAATTTAATAGAATTGAACACCAAGTTTGTTGGGTAGGACGTGCTGGGAGTACTATTGGTTTAGGTAAAAAAAAAAAAAAAATGCGTGTTGAAGTCTGGGCAAGGTTAGTCTGGGTCGTAGACCCAGTCTAAACTCAGCAGACTTCATCACGCATTTTTTTTTTTNGGAACCTAACCCAATACTACTCCCAACACGTTCTACACAACTTAACAACCCGTTACTACTCCCCATGTTCTCTCATCTTCTCGAAACGAAGTCCGGGTACTAAGCTAGTAGAAATATATAATAGCAATTTAACAAGTAATACCTCACTATTGTAAGAGAGATTACTTGGGTGGGAAAAATGAATTTAACTTCTGTGTAATGTTTGTGAAATTGTGTTATATGTGTATTTTATGTTTAAATTAATGTTTGTTTCGAATTGGTAAAAATAGCTTTAAGAACACCCACTGATCAGTTGATCAAAATCCCTCCTCTCCATAATTATATGGAGAGCTATGGTTATCATTCCCGTCCATCATTTCAATTTGATCTTTATTATTGTTTATTCTTCCAATGCCTTTTTCTATTATTATTATTTTTGTTCATCACATAACTATGTTATGGTAAATTTCTGAGGAATACCGGGCGCACACCGTGTGCCTAAGGTATCTCTCTAACGCTCGTTAAAGTACTTTGCGTACTATGTGCGCGGTACTGAGCAGAACCGCTTTTTGCATTTTAAGGAGATTGTGGTCACCAGGGATTTCTTTTATAGCTTCGCAGGTGGCATCTGATATAAGGCCTGTTGCTCCAATGATTACAGGTACGATCTTGGCTTTAATATTCCACATGCGTTGGATTTCTATTAGCAGATCTTTATATTTCAAATATTTTTCCGCTTCCTTTTGAGTTATATTATAGTCGGAAGGAATTGCGACGTCTATGAGCAAGCATGTTTTCTTCTTCTTATCTTTCAGTATAATATCTGGCTTGTTTGCTTGAATACGCCTATCTGTTTGTACTTGCATGTCCCATATTATAGTTACTTCTGGGGTGTCAATTACTGGGTCTGGTGTGTGTTGATACCATTTTTCATTTACTTTAATGTCATATTTTTTACAAATGTTCCAGTGTAGTAAACCAGCTACTGAGTTGTGGCGATCCAGATATTCTTTTTTTGCCAAAATTGGACAGCCCGCCACTACGTGATGAATAGTTTCAATACCTGACCGACAAAGTCTACATTTAGGGTCTTTGCCAGTTTTCCATATTTTGACCTTTACGTAGTTCGTGGCGACTGCTTGTTCTTGGCAAGCTGTAATGAGTGCCTCTGTTTCAACCTTCAGATTTGCATATGTTAGCCATTTCCACGTTACATTTTTGTTGACTGTTTCCCTATCTACTTCTACAGCTATCTGACCGTGCATATGTTTGCTCTTCCATTTCATGTTTATTTCTTCGTTTTTAAGTTCTTTAAGTTTCGTTTTGATTATTTTTACACATGTTATTTTCATTTCTTTATTGTTAGTGTCTTGCATTAGGGAATCCCTTGTTTCTTCATTGCATTCTGCATTTTTCTGACGTTGTCTGAGAACCATTCCAAGATACTTGTCTGATTGCTTCAGGTTGAGATAAGCATCCATCCCTTCAATGGCTATAGAATGACAGATTTCAATGTTTTTATTATTATTATTATATATAATAATAATGATGTCCTCTAGACCAGTATAATCAATCTCACAAAAAAAAAAAAATTATTATTGAAAAAAGGCCAAGTTCCTCCCACTCTTCTAAAAAAATCCGCCTATGAAATTAGTGATATCTATTATTGGGGCCAAGTGTATTGTTGCTGCTGTATATCCCGCACTTAAATTTATTATTGCACGTTCTTCTGTCTCAATTCTCTTAAAGTAATACCGGCTTGGCACTTGGTCAGTTTTTTCTAAGGGGATTCGTAAAATGCTACCTTTTTACAAACTGGCCAAGTGTAAAGTCGGTATTACTTTAAGAGAATTGAGACAGAAGAACGTGCAATAATAAATTTAAGTGCAGGATATTCAGCAGCAACAATAAACTTGGCCCCAATAATAGATATCACTAATTTCATAGGCGGAATTTTTTAGAAGAGTGGGAGGAACTTGGCCTTTTTTCAATGATAATTTTTTTGTGAGATATCAATACTTTTTGTAAAGATTACAATATGTAACTGATTATTTGGCCATTTTTCTTCATTTCTTCTTCTTCTTTTCGATTATACAACATATTGGAAAACAGAAAATTTCTGTGTAAACCGGGCCCAAATGTCCAATAAAATCTAACACCAAAGTATTAATAAATTAGGTAATATTCACCACAAAGCAAATAAAAACAGAAATATTTATAGCGTATCTTCTTCCCTGAGAATTGACGAGTTTCAATTTTGACATTTGCGGGTTTAATTGAATTTGAAATCTCCCTACCTTCATGCAAGATTTCAGCGTCCTACCAGTTAAACTAGATTTCGAGCATCTCCTTCCCTAAAGCGGAACCGTTTTGGAGCACCGTGAGTGAAAGATTTCAAATATAAATTATATCCTGCCAAATTGCATGTAAATATCTAAGTTTATGCAAGATTTCAGTGTTTTATCAGTTAAAACTACATTGAAATACGTTGTATTGTCTTCCCTAAAGCGACACCGTTTTGGAGCACTTACAGTTAAAAAGTTCAATTTTTCGGATTTTTCCATTTACGTGGATGTCAATTCCTAACTTCTTGCAAAATTTCAGCGCTCTAAGTATACGGGAAGTGCCTGAAACTTTTGATGATGAGTGAGTCAATCAGTCAGTCAGTGAGTATCCAAAAGTGCAAACTTTGAAATTAGATATCTCATGTCCGGGTTAACATTAACTTTTGAAGTTTATCCTATAGTATTGTACTATACTACGGAATGTATATTCAAAATTTCAATGACCTATCCCTTTTATAACCGGATATCTGACGGTGTGAAAAACCTGGTGAATTGCTTCGTGTAAAGATACACTGGTGCTTTCCGGAACTTGGCCTGGCGCACTGCCGTGCGCTCAGATGCCAAGACTAGCTGTTTCGCCCGTGCTTCGCTACGATTCTTATATTGCTATTTTGTTTTTCAAGGACAGTGGAAATTGGGGGGGGGGGGGGGGGATGGGTTCAAGATTTAAACGTTTCACCAGGCGCCTTAGAGGCACGGCCATTCTTACTTTTTAGTATTTTCTAAATTTTATTTTACCCGCTCCCGGTTTCGAACTCGTAACTCTGGAATGGCTGGCCAAATAACTTTGCAGAAACTGTCCTAAAATAAGGACTAAATAGCCACCTAAAACTTTCTCGCTTTGAGTTGATATGTTGTCGCGACAAAATTTAAGATATCGGACCGTGACTGTCCGATTTTAGAGAAGAAATTCTCATAATTTTCTTTATGGCAATTTCATTCAAAATGAGATGAATCTTTACCAGTTGAAATGATTTTAAGTTCAGACTTCATGGCAACAACCAGTCCTGAATCTTATTTGTTGCGTAATAGTTTAGTTGGTTATAATTGAAGGGACCAGACAGATAATATTAATTTTTTTCTGAGCAACTAACCTAACTTAAAATATGATTAATTGAAAGTAGAAGGTTAATTTTCACGATTAAATGGTGGGAAATACGAGAAAACTCACTTTTAAATGTTTAATTCACAATTTTATTTTTGCATTTGAATCCAGCAGCAATGACTCCAAACATCACAAATGATTTAAATTTTCAATGAATACTTGTGACTGAATTTCCACCTAAGATTTTGAATTTTGGATTCGGCACAAGGCCCGAATAGAGCAACAGTTTTTAGGGCTAAGCGAACTTCATAAAAAGAAGAAGTAAACAAGTTTGTTTATTTTATCAAACGTACCCTGAAAAGGAAACGTTTTGATATCGGCCAAGCCTCGATGATGAAGTTGTTTTTCGGGTAAAAAAACGAAGTTGATAACTAAAAACTCTTGCATGAATTCGGAACAACTATTGCTTTATTCGGGCCTTGCGTTGCGTCCCTTTAACATTTGCTGGGTTCATTCCATTGACATCTGATAAGAAATTTTTGAATTTGTTGATAAAAAAATTCCGATATTTCAAGTTAGGTACTTGCAATCACCAGGTGTAGTGTAGAATGTTGTTTGCGTTTGCGATTTCAATCGCTGATATTGTGATAATTATTTTTTTTCCTTTACGTGAGTTTTCCAGCTCAAAGCATTCTGACACAAGTGACAAGTGAGTGCTTAAAAACAATTATTTAAAAATCACGATAATTATTAGAACTGACTTTTATATCTGAAATTCTGAGACGTGACTTTCAAAGTGAATTGAATTTTCTATGGTCTTACTACCTACTGGTAAATATTCAATTGGAACAAAATTGGAGAACTATAGTACATTTGCAACTCACTATAGTACAGCGGCCCTTGATAATAGTACAAATACAGGGACCAGACAGATAGTGTTATTTATTTTCTGAGCAACTTACAAACTTAAAATGTGTTTTAGTTGAAAGTAGAAGGTTAATTTTCACGATTAAATGGTGGAAAATACGAGAAAACTCACTTTTAAATGTTTAATTCACAATTTTATTGCTTGAAAATCGACGAAACTTTGGAGAAAGCGCAAGAGTTTTTAGGGAGCGACTTTATGAGAAGAACAAGTTTAATCGAGGCAATCTGTCTGGTACCCAAATACAATATACAATTAGAGTACATCTGGTAACACTAGTTATAAACACCAAACAGCTGATCGTTCTGGGTCATAATAAGACACTAAATTTTACATACATACCAAATTTCAAGTCTCTGGCTCTTACCATTATCTTTTTAGACAGGATTAATGAAAACCGCTTTAAAGCCGTAAAAACCCGCCAGCGGTATATTTGATTGCACTCAAAAGTTTCGAAGCTTACTGAGACCCAAATATGACATATGGACCTAATTTCAAATCTCTAGCTCTTACCATTCTCTTTTCAATACTGAAAATCGCTAAAAAGCGGCAAAAACCGCAAAAGGAGTATTCGATTGACACACAAAAGAGTGAAAAGAGCCAAAACGACACCTATATACCAAATTTCATCCAACTTGTTCAATGCTAAGTGGCAAAAGTGTCTATCACGGTATACGGCGGACAAACGGAATTTTTTTACTTTTCACTTCCTATAGAAGTTAAAGTATTGTAATCGTGCGGAAAATTTGGACATTTTTTGGCCCAAAAAAATCGTCTGACGGGTCATATTTTCACTATTTCGGGTCATTTTTAAAGTTTGGAAATATTTGGAGCCACGGAGTCCAAAAAACGATATTTTCGACGTTTCACGTGGACCTGCGACGTGAGACGTACGTACAAAATTGTGTGCAGAGCTCTGGAAGTCGCTGGTCCGATTTTGATGAATCGCTGGTCCGATTTTGATGAAATTTGATACAGGTCATCTTTGGGCAAAAAGCCCGAACCTCATTTTTCTTTTATCGATATTGCCCCCAAAGGCGGTCCTTGCCCCTCTAACAGGTTTTTTGGGACCGAATCTCTAAAATCCAAACCACATAACCAATTTTGATGAAATTTAAAATCAGTAATTATGGAATCATTTTATCTAAAATAAATAGTCTTACGCGGGTGTATCCCTGTCAGGAGCGCCACCAGGGGCCAAACAAGGTCCTTAAAATGGAAATCCCTTTTAAAATAAAACAGATCAGTAATTTCACATAAAAAATAATGTCTAGAGCCGACAGGGATCATTCAAAGTATTGAAAATTATTTAGGCACTGTTTTCAACCTTTTATTCAGAGCCAAGAACGTCGCAATTGAAAAGAACGTGAAAACCACATAACCAATTTTGATGAAAACTAAAATGGGTAACTATGGCATCTTTTTATGAAAAATAAAAATAATAATGGGCCCATGTGGGTGCGTCTTTCTAAGGGCCCCGACAGTGGGGCCCAACAAGCTCCTTCAATTGACTTAAAATTCAAAACAATTGATGCATGGAGCCTCAAGGGATTATTCGACTCAATATATTTACTGTTTTGCAGCTTTTAGTCAGAGTCTTCCCCCCCGCACACACACGGTTCAGGACCAAGAACGTCGCAATTGGACCAAATCTCTAAAATCCAAACCACACAACCAATTTTGATCAAATTTAAAATTGGTATATTTACCTAACCAAAATTGTCGCAAAAGAGCATTAGTTTGTTTATATGAAAAAATTGGACCATGAGGGTCCGTTTTTGACAGGTGCACCGCAAGTGCTCCCCGGTGGGGTCCCACAAATGAAAAAAAAAAAAATCGTCTGATTTTGATAAAATTTGGTATGTACAGTTGCCCAAGTATTGTAATTGACAAGTTTTGGTGTTTAGTAGTAATTTTGGATTTACAGCCCCGGCTGGGCCCCATATATGATAAAACATAAATTTTGTCTGATTTTGATAAAATTTGGTATGCGCAGTCGTCCAAGTATTATAATTGACAATTTTTGGTATTTTGAGGTAATTTTGGTTTTGGGGCCCCGGCAGGGGCCCACAAATATAAAAACATAAAATTCGTACGATTTTGATAAAATTTGGTGTTTTGTAGAATTTTTTGGATTGGGCCCCCGGTAGGGCTCCAAATATGATAAAACATAAATTTTGTCTGATTTTGATAAAATTTGGTATGCACAGCCACCCAAGTATTATATTTGACAATTTTTGGTGTTTTGTAGATTTTTTGGATTTGGGACCCCGGTAGGGCTCCAAATATGTTAAAACATTGATTTTGTCTGATTTTGATCAAATTTGGTATGCGCAGTCGTCCAAGTATTATAATTGAAAACTTTTGGTATTTTGAGGTAATTTTGGTTTTGGGGCCAAATATAAAAACAGCCGTAGGCTGCCAAATCTTTTTAAACTAATACTATCACCATACTATCACTAAAGAGCAATGTCCACAGCCGAAGGCTGCAAAATATTTTGAAATGTATAATATTATTAAAGAGCAACGTCAGCAGCCGTAGGCTGCCAAATCTTTTTAAACTAATACAATCACTAAAAATCAAAGTCCATAGCCGAAGGTTGCAAAATCTTTCAAAATAATACTAT
>JAAEEI010000138.1:0-16918 GCA_012654025.1 Pachypsylla venusta
ATTTCCTAGATTTTTATTTGATTTTCTAGATTTTTATTTGATTTTATAGATTTTTATTTGATTTCCCAGATTTTTTATTTGATTTCCTAGATTTTTTATTTGATTTCCTAGAATTTTATTTGATTTCCTAGATTTTTATTTGATTTCCTAGATTTTTATTTGATTTCCTAGATTTTTATTTGATTTCCCAGATTTTTTATTTGATTTCCTAGATTTTGTATTTGATTTCCTAGATTTTTATTTGATTTCCCAGATTTTTTATTTGATTTCCTAGATTTTTATTTGATTTTCTAGATTTTTATTTGATTTCCTAGATTTTTATTTGATTTCCCAGATTTTTATTTGATTTCCCAGATTTTTTATTTGATTTCCTAGATTTTTTTTTGATTTTCTAGATTTTTATTTGAATGATTTCCTAGATTTTTATTTGATTTTCTAGATTTTTATTTGATTTCCTATCAATATATTTCGTATACACAGTGTCTAATATTTAATTTAATGAAATGAACATTGATCGTGGTGAGTCCCCGGATGGGACTCTGTCTGGAACATTAAGAAGTATCCTTTGCTGGGATTGGAAAGTTACCTAAAGTGAGCTTATTGTTTACAGCCCATCTTCTATCACCTAACCCGTCGAGCTCCATGTTTGGTGCTCAAATACTCAAATGCGTCCGGATATCCAGTCTTATCTGTATGGTATAAAAAACCAGGCCATTCCGTTGATATACGCTGTCTCACCTGTGGTATTGGAACAGACTGCTTGTTAGGTTCNAGTATCCTTTGCTGGGATTGGGAAGTTACCTAAAGTCAGCTTATTGTTTACAGCCCATCTTCTATCACCTAACCCGTCGAGCTCCATTTTTGGTGCTCAAATACTCAAATGCGTCCGGATATCCAATCTTATCTGTGTGGTATAAAAAACCAGGCCATTCCGTTGATATACGCTGTCTCACCTGTGGTATTGGAACAGACTGCTTGTTAGGTTCCGCCTAAAACTAGAATGGAAAGAGTTATTAGAACTTGAAATTTGGTGACTATTCATAAAGAAGACACTTATTATTTACAGCCCTTCTTCTATCACACCTAACCCGTCGAGCTCCATTTTTGGTGCTCTAATACTCAGATGCGTCCGGATATCCAGTCTTATCTGTATGGTATAAAAAACCAGGACATTCCGTTGATATACGCTGTCTCACGGACGCCGTGAGTGGCTATCTTAAAAATTAGCAATACCCGATTTTTTTTTTGGCTTAACGTTTCTTTAACATCTATTGGTGAATCAAGACGGGGGGCGGGGGGTTACCCTCCATTCGCTGGAAACAAGCAATTCAGCTACCCACATTGACATCACCGAGCTTGGGTTGGATCGGAAAAGTAGCCAGCAACACGAGGGCGCGAACCCACGTGGACACCCACCTGCTATAACCTCGCTGGACGTACGTAAACTTTAGTGATCATAATGTTCATGCTTGTATCCAAATATACAAATCAATTATGTGTGTGTTAATGTATAAATTGTCTGTTCCAATACCACAGCCCAAACGGCAAAAATAAGAATCTTAGTAGAGTCGTGCGTGAAACAGCTCGTCAGTAATATAACAAGATGTTGAATGGAGACATTCTGTGTGAAATATCGCAACTATTTCTATAGCAAGCTTATTTCAATACCACAGCCCAAACGGCAAAAATTCCTATAAGAATCGTAGAGAGGCATGCGCATGCGTGAAACAGTTCGTCAGTAATATAACAAGATATTGAATGGAGACATTCTGTGTGCAATATCGCAACTATTTCTATAGCAAGTCTGTTCCAATACCACAGCCCAAACGGCAAAAATTCCTATAAGAATCGTAGAGAGGCATGCGCATGCGTGAAACAGCTCGTCAGTAACATAACAAGATGTTGAATGGAGACATTCTGTGTGAAATATCGCAACTAGTTCTATAGCAAGTCTGTTCCAATACCACAGCCCAAACGGCAAAAATAAGAGTCGTAGAGAGACATGCGTCAAACAGCTCATCAGTAACATAACAAGATGTTGAGTGGAGACATTCTGTGTGAAATATCGCAACTATTTCTATAGCAAATCTGTTCCAATACCACAGCCCAAACGGCAAAAATGAGAATCGTAGAGAGACATGCGTCAAACAGCTCTTCAGTAATATAACAAGATGTTGAATGGAAACATTCTGTGTGAAATATCGCAACTATTTCTATAGCAAGCCTATTCCAATACCACAGCCCAAACGGCAAAAATTCCTATAAGAATCGTAGAGAGGCATGCGCATGCGTCAAACAGCTCGTCAGTAATATGACAAGATGTTGAATGGAGACATTCTGTGTGCAATATCGCAACTATTTCTATAGCAAGGTCTTTCAGTAAATAAAATGACGAAAAAAAAGTGGAAACATTCTGTGTGAAATATCGCAACTATTTCTATAGCAAGTCTGTTCCAATACCACAGCCCAAACGGCAAAAATAAGAATCGTAGAGAGGCATGCGCATGCGTGAAACAGCTCGTCAGTAACATAACAAGATGTTGAATGGAGACATTCTGTGTGCAATATCGCAACTATTTCTATAGCAAGGTCTTTCAGTAACTAAAATGACGAAAAAAAAAAAAACCTCTGATCCATGAAATATTGTAACAAACACCTCTTGGCAAAGAACTTGAAATACTCCGCCAGTATACCTACGACTCGTTCCACAGATCACTATACTGGAATGCAGGGCCGTACTGAAATTTTTTTTCGGGGGGGGGGGGGNTGATGTTTTTGATGTTGTTCTTCTTGTTGTTATTATGGATGATGATGATGTTTTTGATGTTGTTCTTCTTGTTGTTATTATGGATGATGATGATGATGTTTTTGATGTTGTTCTTCTTGTTGTTATTATGGATGATGATGATGTTTTTGATGTTCTTCTTCTTGTTATTATTGATGATGTTGTGTTGTTATTGTTACTGTTGATAATGTTGATGTTCTTCTTGTTATTATTGATGATGATGATGTTGTTGTTATTGTTACTGAACAACAACAACATCATCATCATCAATAATAACAAGAAGAACATCAACATTATTAACAGTAACAATAACAACAACATCATCAGCATCAATAATAACAACAAGAACATCAACATTATCAACAATAACAACAACAACCACATCATCAATATTAACAACAAGAACATCAACATTATCAACAGTAACAATAACAACAACATCATCAATATTAATCATTCGCGATTTATTCTGTCAATCATACATCATTTAGGACATGCGCGGGCGAAGCCGCGATTCGGGGATACTAGTCTTGAACATTCTTCAACCATTCACACGTGACATGACCTTTAAGTGAATCATTCGCGATTTATTCTGTCAATCATACATCATTTAGGATATGCGCGGGCGAAGCCGCAATTCGGGGATACTAGTCTTGAACATTCTTCAACCATTCGCACGTGACATGACCTTTAAGTGAATCATTCGCGATTTATTCTGTCAATCATACATCATTTAGGATATGCGGGGGCGAAGCCGCAATTCGGGGATACTAGTCTTGAACATTCTTCAACCATTCGCACGTGACATGACCTTTAAGTGAATCATTCGCGATTTATTCTGTCAATCATACATCATTTAGGATATGCGGGGGCGAAGCCGCAATTCGGGGATACTAGTCTTGAACATTCTTCAACCATTCGCACGTGACATGACCTTTAAGTGAATCATTCGCGATTTATTCTGTCAATCATACATCATTTAGGATATGCGGGGGCGAAGCCGCAATTCGGGGATACTAGTCTTGAACATTCTTCAACCATTCGCACGTGACATGACCTTTAAGTGAATCATTCGCGATTTATTCTGTCAATCATACATCATTTAGGATATGCGGGGGCGAAGCCGCAATTCGGGGATACTAGTCTTGAACATTCTTCAACCATTCGCACGTGACATGACCTTTAAGTGAATCATTCGCGATTTATTCTGTCAATCAGCCATTTCTATTGTCTTCATATATTCCACCATTATTGGCAGCTGCCATTTCAACACACATCTGGCTAATCCCAGCAATGATGCCTCTATTGATGATCAGAATTTTCCACACCGCTTGTTTTAATCAATAGTCATGAACTGCGATTATTTCTCTTATAGAATCCCTGAACTGTCCAGCTCATCTATCACAACGTGATCTTGAATTCAATATATAATTTCGCATTATAGGCAAGGTATTGATTGAATGATTACCATTCTCATTGGCGGAGTTTTTCACTTTATTGTTTCTATTTGAATCTTATGATGTAATCAATGCATGAAATATCTTTTTTTCATTTAATGATTTCTTCACACGTGCCCTTGATTTTGCCAGAAGAACACGCGGAGCAGAATTTTGCGGCCTCAAATGTTGATCAATAGTCTGTGCTCAATCAGCCAGCGTCTATGGTACGTTGACTACACCAGTTCTCGTTGGATCCCTGAAGTTGAGCAACGTTCAGCGAGGTTGTACGATGTATGTGTCCACGTGGATTTGTGCCCTCGTGATGCTGGCTATTTTTCCGACCCAACTTAGGCTGGGTGAGAACAATGTGGTTAGCTGGTTTGCAAGTTTCTCACAAATGAAGGGTGAACCCCCAGTCTCGAATGACCAATAGATGTTAAAGTGTACTTAAGCCAAATTTTTTTTAAAAAAAAGGAAGTCAATTTCTGTGCACCCTTGATTTTCAGCAAAGAGATCACAGATGGGGCAGCATTTTGCGGCCTCAAATGTAGGCCAATATACTGTGCTCAATTTTTCCTCAAATGTAGGCCAATATACTGTGCTCAATTTTTCCTCAAATGTAGGCCAATATACTGTGCTCAATTTTTCCTCAAATGTAGGCCACTATACTGTGCTCAATTTTTCTTCAAATGTAGGTCAATATACTGTGCTCAATTTTTCTTTTAGTTAGTTGAATTTTTGTACACTGAAGATAGAATTTCCTTTTAAGTGTATGACATTGTTGAATTGTTCTGTACACAGAATGAAGGATTGTATTCGTATGAATGTAAACGGAATGAGTTATGTTGAGAGAGAGACAGGGAGTCCACCATCTGACCGGTAGACTCCATGCTGCATGTGGATTTAATAATAATTAAAAATTAAAATTGGTAACAAAAATTGGCCAGACACTCCTTCCTGGATTCAGAACCCTCAATGTGACAGAAATGAGGTTAGACTCTACAAAACTAAACAGAGGGAAAAATTCAAAACAAGAAACATGAATCGGAACAGCCAATCAGAATTGGAATAAAAGTAAAAAACAAAATGGCGGAATCAAGAAATACTTGGGTCACAATTCTTCATTTTCGCCATCTTGCTTCCAAATTGTCCCGAAATAAAATGCGAAGTGAGTTGGAATAACAAGAAATAAAATTCGATTATATATTACCAGGAAGGAATGTATGGTATCAGCTCTATACAAAAGTCGTAGACACTTTTTGTAAAATTAGGGTCTTAACATCTCTTTGGAATGGCGGACATTATTTTTTTTTCTCGGTGGACCCACATTTTTAATTTTCATTTTTTTCGTTTATTACTTACTTAAATATTTTTTTCTTCTTCTATCATTGATGATTTATATCTAATTATGGTGTTTTAGAGTGTTTTTATTTTTTTAAAATGTTTTTATCGCCACTTAAAAATCGATTTAAATTTTCAAAATTTTTTAAAATTTACCGCCATCAGGATCCCCTCTTTGTTTACATTTTTTTTATTAAAAATTTCAGTGCTGGGTTCGTGAAAAGATCTTTGGACTCTTCACCGTTCGTCGCTCATTTATTTTGACCTTTGAGTTGAAATATTTTTTTTTTGTTTCATTTCAACGCTTGCAATCAAGAAGAACGTTTGGTTTAGCTAGCCAAATAATTATTATTAACGCTAGGTTGATGTTTTCCCCTAAAAGTCTGTAAGATCCAGCACTGTACATTCAAATTCTCGGCGCGAAAGCTAAGACCCTAATTCATTTCAAAAGTGTCTAGCGTTTTCATCTCATACATTATAGAATGTAAATAGGAGTGTGGCAACTCATGCAGTTCCATGTGGACACTAGATTGCGCCACGTCACACTTAGGTATCATAGACTATTTCTAAGATTTCTTCTCGTAAATAACTTTACTTTGCCTTCTGATTTACAGAAATTTAGTTCTTCTGCTGGCAGACTAAAATTCTTTGAATAGAATTCTTCGCTTTTTTGGGGGGTTTCGGTAACCTCCTAAACCACTTTCCATTATGAAAATTCAACTGTGTGCCAAATTTCAAGTCTCTACGTTTAGCCATCGTGGAGCTACGTTGATTATCAGTCAGTATACCAACTGGGCTTTGCGTTTTATAAGTATAGCCATCGTGTAGCTACGTTGATTATCAGCGAGTCAGTATACCAACTTGGCTTTGCGTTTTATAAGTATAGACTAGCTGTTTCCCCCGTGCTTTGCTAAGATTGTTATATTGATATTTTTGTTTTTCAGGGAGAATGGAATGTGGACTACACGGCCACCTAAAACTTTCTCGCTTTGACTTGATATGTTGTCGCGATAAATTTGAAGTTATCGGACCGTGACTATCCGAATTTGGTGAATGAATTAGAAATTTGACCATAACCCGAAAAAAACTTGACCTATTTCAGTTCTCATAATTTTCCTGGGGTCGTAGACCACGATTTTGGGGGGTCCCATTCCCTTCAATTTTTTGCTATCTGTTAGCGTTTGGACTGTGGTATTGTAACAGACAACCCCTACTACATAGGTACAAATTTCTGATTTATATATTAAGATTATTTGTTTGTTGACAGGCAGTAGATGGAGAGTCAAAGATTTGACATACAAGATCTCCAAATACCCAAGAGTATTATCAAGACACGACACTGACGATGTAGTCAGCAGAGCTTTTCAAGTATGGTCCGATGTGACACCTTTAACTTTCACGGAGAAAAAATCTGGACAGGTAAGTCATATAATGGAGTCATCCTGAAAAGAAAAACTTTTCAGGAAAAGAGGAAGAAAATCTTTCAGATGGCTTCTGAGGAAGGGAGACAGAGGCGTTGAAATCCTCTTGAGGGTTCTAACTACTTCCAGCTACCAAATCCTGGCTCCTTCAGGTCCTCAGTTTACGAGGAATCACCACTCATCTCATCTCTTGTCATCTTCTACCAGGTTGTCGTAAAAAATTATCTCTGGGCCAGGGCCCCCAAAATCGAAAAGCCTTAACATAACATCAAAATTTTATGTTTCTACATAAAATCATTTTCAAAAAACACAATATTGGCCCTCTGGGGCCCCCAAACAGCAAATTTCCTTCATGTCCTAAACATGTTTACCAAATTTCGTCATTAGATGAAAATTGTGGCTTGTATCGCGTAACAAACATACACATATACAAGTGCATTTTGGGATGTATATGGTAGTCAGAAGTGGAGTTCACTAACGTTCACAATAATTTCTAGGTAGGTGGGTATTTGCAGGACTTTCAATTAAAGAATTCATTCATATTGAAATCCGATTCGAACGTTGCGAACACGCTGACGGTGATCCATTTGACGGTCCTGGAGGTACATTGAATTAAAGCATTGATTTTCTTTTCCTTAGGTTCATATTGAAATCCGATTCGAACGTGGCGAGCACGGTGATGGTGATCCATTTGACGGTCCTGGAGGTACTTTGGCGCATGCATTCTTTCCAGTCTATGGTGGAGACGCTCATTTTGATGATGCTGAAAAGTGGACTGTAAACTCTTACAGAGGTAAGACATTTATAGTGCTGGACATTCTTGGACATGGTAAGAGATTTGTATTACTGACCATTCTTGGACATGGTAAGATATTTGTATTGCTGGATATTCTTTGACATCGCAAGACATTTGTATTGCTGGACATTCTTGGACATGGTCAAAGATTTGAATTGCTGGACATTTTCATTGCTGGACATCCTTGAATATGGTAAGACATTTGTAAATTTGTAATCCTGGATTCCTTTTCAAAAAAATCGGGGGAGGGGGGTAAGTTGAACCTTTAAACCCCTGTCCTGGATTCAGGCTGGCTGTCTGACAGGCGTTCATTTGGCGAGGCCCATTTCAAATGCCACAACAAGAAAGGTCGTCGATGCAAATCAATTTTTTTTTTTTATGTTCTGAAATTTGTAAATCGAGGGATTTGGCACAATGCCGAATTGATGCAATAGCTTTTAGGAATCAGCGAACTACAGGAGAAAAACAAGTTTATTTTATCAATATAAGCGTTAAGATGAACGTCCGCCCCACCCCAGAGGGGTTAGGAAATCATTTGATCGGCAATGCCTCGATGATGAAGTTGTTTTTCCGGTAAAAACCTGAAGTTTATCCCTAAAAACATGCATCTATTCGGAAAAAACTGTTGCTCTATTCGGGAAGCGACACCCTTGTGTCGCGTCCCAAATCGAGTGGATACCAATTTGCTTTATCCAAATTTGATAAACATCTTGTGCCGTTCAAAATTCTTTCGGTGCATATCGAGTGCTAACAGAATTCATCGTACAAAAAATTCTGGGTCTTTACCAGCGTTTTGTTGGTGGTACAAAGGTTTGTAACTCAAGAACGGCGTCGGTGCAAATGGTTTTTGCACCGACGCCGGGAAGATTTGGCGAATATTGCATATCAAGGTCATATCGCTTGAACAGGTTTGTAGCTATTAATCATTTGACAGTATGTAGAACACAACTAGAACAGGGTGGCTCTCGTCGTTCTATCGGCCGAATTTTCATCAACCTAATCCATTAGATAATGTTTATTTGTAAACATGCATCAAGTGTTATAGCAGATATTAATCCAGATTCTAGAATATGACTAACTTACAACTCCCAAGGAATCTATTTTATATTCAACTGCTGATCTAATGGTGTTGTTACATCATGATTGAAGAAAACCAAACATATCAAGCGCCGTCCAGATTCTGCAAGAAAATTTTAGTTAAATACAAACTGGATTGTATCTATAGGTCAGAAATGCTTATTTCTATTTCAAACAGTTGCATTAATGCGTGTAAGAAGAGTATCTCTGAATTCGTAGACAACCTGTGCGTAAGAAAAAAATGTTTAATTTTTCGTTCCCTGGCTAATAGAATAGAGACGAAATTCGATGTTTAAACAAAAGCAATTTAAGTGTGTACATTTTTGACGTAGTTTAGTGCTATTTTCGAACAAAATGACGAGGCGACAGTATTGCTAGTGATTTAATGACCGAAAGTATTCGCCATCTTTGATTTCATGTTTTTGTCGATTTGCCCGATTATTTCGCATTTCTCGACAAAAAGGTGAAGCTCAAATTTGTAGAGAATTTAATTGTCTACAATCTATATCTGAACAATATTGTTAAAAAAAACATCATTTTTTGTTAATTTTAAGCAAAAAGTGAGCGAAATTCGGATAGTGGCGCAGTTTTTTCAAACTTTTGACCCATTTATATAAAAAATAAATGGCACATTTAAATAGCAAACTTGTAGAGGACTGAATTCCCGATAGCTTTTGTTGAAGCAAGTTTGTTATACGATTTGCAGATCACCCTCGCGCTCAACGTGCGGTTCGGAGAAACTCGTTCGGATGGGTATGCACGGTGTTTGGCTATAAATGGAACCCCTGAATATGGTGGGTAGCTGAGATTAAATGGAACATTTTTTACGAAACATTTTTTACGAAATTCTTTAGTGAGCCAGACGAACCATAGCAGAGTTACAGGGTGGAGAAGGTCATTTTTGGACAAATGACCTTCTCCACCCTGTAACTCGGCTATGTTTCGTTTAGTTCACTAAAAAATGTCGTAACAAAAATTCCATTTGATCTCAGCTACCCACCATATTCAGGGGTCCTATTTATAGCCAAACACCCTGTATATTTAATACGCTGCGTGCGAAGCATTTAAAGGGACTATGGGAATCGAAAGGAATGTCGCTCTGGAGCTCCCTTCCTAAACTCGCATCTGCCACGTTGTACATTCTTCAGCCATTCTCTAGCGTCTGTGGAAGTAGTACGGTTTTTATCATGGCAAAGTGCTTTATATGCGAAAAATCACTGGACACTCTGTACAGTGCTCCTGTTTCCACTGTCAAGGAGGAGGGCATGAAAACGCTGGCATCCGCAAGTATCGAAAGCTCTACCTCTGCGGTGGTATGGAAATAAGTTATAAGTCGCTTCCGCAGTCCCGTTGCGTCGAGCAACGGGACTGCCCTATACGGAAATGATCGGATAAGGTAGAAATGGATGCATTTCTAGCGCGCAAATCGACAAAAACTTTTCCTTTCCGACTTAAATCTAAAGCGTCGAGCACGTAGGTATTCCCGGCACCGCCACGTTGAGCGCGTTCCGGCGGTGATCTGTACACCGAACGAAACACTTGATAAAACGAAAGCTGTCGGGAATTTAGTTCTCCACAACTTTGCCATTAAATGTACCATTTATTTTTAATATAAATGGCTCAAAAGTTGAAAAAACTGCGCCACTATCCGAATTTCGCTCACTTTTTACTTATAATTAGCAATAAATAATATTTTTTCCACAATATTATTTAGATAAAGATTGTAGATAATTAAATTGTCTACAAATTTGTTCTTCAAATTTTTTGTCGAGAAATGCGAAATAAGCACGCAAATCGACAAAAACTTGAAATCAAAGATGGCGGATACTTCCGGCCATTAAATCACCAGCAAAAGTGTCGCCTCTTGTTCTTAAATAGCATTAAACTGCGTCAAAAGTTTACTCTCTTAAATTGTTTTTGTTAAAATGTGTCTAAGTATCGGGCTATAATGAAATGCTACATTTTCAAGTATTTTCAAGAAATCAACAGATTCGGCCTCAACACTTGATGAGTTCATTGACATTAAAATCAATGCGGTGTTTTCCCATTTAGACAATCTCTTCAATTCTTCTTCCGATGTTACCTTAATGTCATAATTCACATTCCCAAAAATCTCCTCCTCTCCCGGGTATCCCCCACTTGGGCTGTCAGATTAGTTTTGAATACCCTTTGGAATGATGTAGGCATTGGTCAGTTGAAATCATCTGCCAAGATGTTTATCGATGATGAAACAATAGCAAAACCATTCCACGTGCATCATCCGATTATCATCTTGGATGATGAATGACTTATTACAAAATCATGTTGGGCCATTTTATTTATTTATTGTTCTCGCTATAATTATAGTCTTTATGGTTTCCATTTTCTGGATTTTCTTGGAAATCGAATATTTTACTTGCCTCAAATTATTCTGTCAGTGTCAGGGATAAAGCAGTTTGCATTTTATAATTATACAGGGTTTCCAAAAAGCAAAAAATATTTTTAACACCCCATCACACGCTCCATTGATTTTTCAGGAAAGAAAAATCCTTAAATGGTGATCAATTTACTGTGCTCAATTTTTCTTATATATTGAATTCAAATTTTGTATATTCGAGGATAATTAAGTTTTCCATCAATTTATTTAATCAAAATGTGAAAATCAAAGCAAGTTACCGCCCAAAAATGTCGCTTTTTAGCGGTTTATTTTGCATTTTTTTTCTGGTCAAACTAAAGAAGATAACGAAAAATGACCGAGAATGGACCCCCGCAAAATAGTATATAAGGACCCCCACAAAAAATATAAAATTTGGAATTTTCCGGTTTCTCTCCGATTTATGGCCGGTTTTCACCACCGAAAAATCGGAATTAAGAAGTACCACATAGGGATGAGTGACAAAGCTCAAATTGAATACTAAGGTGTTTCGCAGTACAAAAAGTGATATTTCTTTTTGTACTATGGAACACTTTGTAAATATTAAATTTTCTGGATAGGAGCCGTTCTCACTCTCGGGGTCGATTCCACCAAAAATCTAAAATTGGGAAGATTTAATTTCGCAATCTCGAAATTGTTATTGAATTACATAACCGTAACGAAGCACGTGAAAACAGCTGGTGCTGTAGAATTAACTGATTACCTTTTAATTCCCTCTTTGCTCGTAGTACACCGCCAGACATTCCTTCTGGTTGGTTCTTTTGGTGCTTATTGTCTAAGTGGAACCCTTTATTGCATCTACCATCTTTTTTTATTTTTCCAGGAAAGTTGCATCTACCATCTTTTTTTATTTTTCCAGGAACCAATTTGTTTCAAGTGGCCGCTCATGAATTTGGACATTCTCTTGGTTTGTCGCATTCGGATATGCGATCGGCTTTAATGGCTCCTTTTTATAGAGGCTACGATCCTTCTTTCACATTAGACCAAGATGATATTGAAGCTATCCAGGTAATTTTTTTCCTTCTTGATTTAGTATCTTCAATAATAAACCTTTGAAATTGTCACGACCCCCCCCCCTCAAAATTTGATATTTTACGTTTCAAGATACATTGAATCCAACTCGTTTCCGTTGACCAATTTGGATGAATTAGGACATGTTATTGAACAGGGTGCGGCAATTAGTTTTCCCACATTTCAAAAAATCGTGGGAGGGGAAGTGATAGTGGGAGGAGCGTGGGGTTTGTGATATTCAACACGAAATGACATTTACTTTTTAGTTGTCGCAATGGTTTGTTCGAGCGTGCATCGAGCGTTCGTTGTCAAGTTGTTTTTTAAAAAGGTGAACCATTATAGCCACTCAGAAGGCGTTCTGCACAAGGTATGGTTTGCACTCCACGGATCCAGTTCCTGATCAAAAAACAATTTTGAGTTGAGTTCACAACTTTAGGACAACATCATCAGCTTTAGGCTGTATGGGGCTACGGGCCATGTTCCCCGGTCACGTAATCTCCTTACAGCATGACATTTCGTAGGCCCCTTGCCCGCCGGATTTGAGTCCCTGTGACTTCATCCTGGGGGGTTACCTCAAGGCTGAAGTCTCCATACATCGCTCTGGGACCCTTGAAGAGTTAAAGGAGGCAATTCTGGAATAAATCATCCAAATTGATGCTGGTATGCTGACGAGAGTCATGGAAAACTTCCGTGAAAGACTTCAAAAGTGCATCACTCGCTAAGGCCGTCATTTGGACGACATTATTTACAAAACATAGATGGAAAAAAACTAGAATACACAAGCTTACAGAATACTAAATATTTTTTCAAATATCTCATTTGGTATTTATGTACCAGCTCTTTCAAATGTGGAAATACTAATTCCCGCACCCTGTAGTAGTAGTAGTAGTAGTAGTAGTAGTAGTAGTAGTAGTAGTAGTAGTAGTAGTAGTAGTAGTAGTAGTAGTAGCGGTTTTTCTCACGAAATCAACCATTCTTCCCATTTATAGATGCATTATTAATTAAAATGGTAGAAACAGATTGATATGAGTTCACCGAAAAGATTTTGATGGCCTTTGGCTGGAACTGTGATGGTATGTGTTCCAGGTCGTCCTGGTGCGTAGAACCGGCCATCGTGAGGACGATTATGGCATGTAGAACCCATTTGAGGTCTAGTTTTCTTTACTTACTCCCGTGTTCATTCTGGAATGTGATGGTGGTGGAAGGGTTGGGTAGCATATTATGCTACTCTGAGGACACCGGACTAGATGTTGATAATCCAGACCCCTTACATGTCCATCGAGGAGAGTGATGGTGGTGGAAGGGTTGGGTAGTATATTATGCTACTCTGAAGACACCGGACTAGATGTTGATAATCCCGACCCCTTCCATGTCCATTACGGAAAGTGATGGTGGTGGAAGAGTTGGGTAGCATATTATGCTACTCTGAGGACACCGGACGAGATGTTGATAATCCCGACCCCTTCCATGTCCATCACGGAAAGTGATAGTGGTGGAAGGGTTGGGAAACATATTATGCTACTCTGAGGACACCGGTCTAGATGTTGATAATCCCGACCCCTTCCATGTCCATTACGGAAAGTGATGGTGGTGGAAGGGTTGGGTAGCATATTATGCTACTCTGAAGACACCAGACTAGATGTTGATAATCCCGACCCCTTCCATGTCCATTACGGAAAGTGATGGTGGTGGAAGGGTTGGGGAACATATTATGCTACTCTGAGGACACCGGACTAGATGTTGATAATCCCGACCCCTTCCATGTCCATTACGGAGAGTGATGGTGGTGGAAGGGTTGCGTAGCATATTATGCTACTCTGAGGACATCGGACTAGATGTTGATAATCCCTGCCTAATTCATGTCCTCAAATAGTGGTAGAAGATGTTTGAAATTCGTGAGGGTGAAATTCCATTGGATAGCTGGGTTTGAACCCACGCACTACTGTTTACGAGTCATATCGTCTTACCAATACGCCATCAACCCATTTTGTCACTGTCAAGTAACACATTTCCATTATAATTTTAGTATGGGACGACAGATAAATGCATTTTAATTTTATTCGATGTTTGGATTACATAATATTAAATTAAAAAAATATTTACAAAAAGACAATATAGATTCCGATTGATCGGAATCAAATTGATGATGATGATGATGATGATGGCGGTTTTCACGAATCTTGCCTAGAAAGAGAAGAGTTAATGGGAGCAAGGTGTTACAGATAGGCACAATAGATTGGAAGATGAAAAATAAACAAAGGTTAATCATTTTCAATAAGCAAAATCTGAGCTTATCAACTTACGGGTCTGGAACCTGGGAGAACTATATGGAGCCCTTTTTCCAAAAAAAAAATCTCTTTTCTATTAGCCGTCATATGTCTATGTTGGACGGTTGTACATACGCAATAGAGACATGGCCGTAAAAACGTTTCCTAATCTCTAATAGGGTTAAAATTGGTTAAAAAAATATACTATACTACCATATACTCCTCCCCGGTTCCAGAACCACCAACTTACTGTTTTGAGTTTCTGTTTCAGTCTTTGTATGGTTCTGAGATTACCAACTTACTGTGTCGTTGTATGGTTCTGAGCTTACCAACTTACTGTTTTGTGTTTCTGTTTCAGTCTTTGTATGGTTCTGAGCTTACCAACTTACTGTTTTGCGTTTCTGTTTCAGTCTTTGTATGGTTCTGACCACCACGGCGGACATGGAGGTGATGACGATTCAACTGGTAGTGGAAGTGGAAAGAAACCAGCCACAGAAATGCCTCCCCAAGATGATGATGCAGAACTTTGCACTGACTCTAAAATTGATACACTCTTCAATTCCGCTGAAGGTGTTACGTATGCTTTTAAAGGCAAGTAAATGAGAAACGGCCCTGTAAGTTTCTTTTTTGAAAATGCTCCTCTATTTAGCGGAAGGTTGTAAAAACACGGGGCTAGTCCCCCTGGACGAAGAACTTTTGCCACAATATTAGTGTAAGACCCAAAAAATTCTGGGGTGGGGGTAAGGGGGCTTGATTTTTTTTTCTGTCCCTAAACAACATACCTGTATAACCATACCTAGTATGTAAACCATATTATTTTTCATTATATCAAGTGTGAGACCCGAAAAATTCCGCGGGGGGGGGGGGGGGGGNATATTATTTTTCATTTTATCTAGTGTAAGACCCAAAAAAATCTGCCCCCCCAGAATTTTTCGACCCAAAGCCCCCCAACTAAAACCGTCCCTGAGCAGATGAATTTTTAATGTTTTTTTTCTTCTTTCCAATGAACTCATTTGATATTTGTTCAATGTTTTTCAGGTCTTCACTATTGGAAGTTGACAGAAGAAAGTATCGCTGAAGGTTATCCAAAATTGATATCGAAATCATGGATTGGACTGCCAGGAAATATCGATGCAGCATTTAGTTACAGAAATGGAAAGACATATTTCTTCAAAGGTACCTACAGGCTATCTAAGTCTACAGGGTATTTTTTTCACGATCTAAGAGCGCCTATTTTAAACACACTAAATAAATAAAATTCTGAGGACAAACCAACAATGCTAGGATCAATCGAAAAATATAAAACTATTGCCCGTTATGCAGATAACTTTAATACCATTTATTGGAATGCATACCCTACCAACCTAGAACATAATTATTATAATCTGGAGTGATTCTGTCCTTTTTGGTTTGAAAACAGACAGAAAATTGTTAAAATATCTCTGAGAAAAGTCTGAATGTCTTCGTAAACATCTCTGAAAACAATGTGAAAGTCGTCAAAAACAAAACATTCTGAATGTCTTCGAAAATATCTCTGAAATCAGTTTGAATATTGTCGAAAACATCTCTGAAAACAGTGTGAAAGTCGTCAAAAGCATTTCCTAAAACAGTCTGAAAGTCGTCGAAAGTATGTCTGAAAACAGTCTGAATGTCTTGAAAATATCTCTGAAAACAGTCTGAATATCTACATCGAAGACATCTCTGAAAACAGTGTGAAAGTCGTCGAAAGCATCTCTGAAAACAGTCTGAATGTCTTCGAAAACATATCGAAACATTCGGAATCAAGGATGTAAGCGCAGTTAAAATCCATACGACAAATGACAATAAAATGGGTTTCCTCACTTCCTGTTCCATTCGTTATGCTAACAAATGACCTCACAAACCACTGACCGTTTTTACATATGAATATTATTGAATGTCATATTATTGAATTACATTTTTTTTTCATTTAGGTTCAAAATACTGGAGATATACTGGTAAGGTGATGGATGACGGGTATCCTAAAGACATTAGTGAAGGATTTACAGGAATTCCAGATAATATTGATGCAGCTTTAGTCTGGAGTGGTAATGGAAAAATATACTTCTATAAAGGTAAGTAAGTCTAGGGAATAATATTCATTTAGTTTTGGTTTATGATTTTCCTTAATCGACCTTTGAAATCAATCGCGATAAATGCCTCTCTTCTAAATTTCTTGTTTTTTTACGTTTCAACGTATATTTGTATTTAGAATCCAAAAATACACTGTCTCAATTCTGCTAATTTGTTCCAACGAACAATGACGGATTTACTGTAAAAGCAACGTAGGCCATGGCCTAGAACGGCAGAATTTAGGGGCAGCAAAATATGAGCGGTAATTGAAATTCCA
>JAAEEI010000138.1:37567-47593 GCA_012654025.1 Pachypsylla venusta
ATCCCCCCCCCCCCTTTTTTTACTCTCGATAAACTTAGATACCTATTGTACTTATAATGAAACTAGCTGTTTCGCCCGTGCTTCGCTAATACGGCCTATAGCTTGGCGCCTTAGAGGCATGGCCGTTCCTGTGCTAATAGTATTCTATGATTTCCCTATCAAAAATCGGAAAAATGTCCGTAACTCGAAAACGGTTGGGCAGTTTTTTTTTGCAAACTATGTCCTAAATTAAGGTTTAAAAGGCCACCTAAAACTTTGTCGTTTTGAGTTGATATGTTGTCGCGACAAAATTTAAGATATCGGACCATTACCGTCTAAATTCGGTCAAAAATTGGAAAATTCGGCCGTAACTTGCACACTCAATCAGCTGGTATGCCGAAAAGATAATATTCTCCCCGGTATAATGTCGCTCTATGTACACTAGCACTAGAGTTTCACCGTTCCTCCGCTTCATGGATTAAAAGAACTTTTGGAGAAAGCCGACTAGATGTGTTGACTGTGAATTTCTAACTAAATACCTGACCAGAACCCACGGCTTTCACCACGCGGGTGGAAGCCGTGGGTTTCCACCCGCGGCTGGAAACCCAGTTGGAATATTAAAAAATTCTTTCTTATTGAAAATCCACTGAGCTACCTAACTTGGTAGCGGGTTCGAATAACAATCTACACGGGTGATTTGGCGCTCACCCGTGTAGATTGTAGAACATCGTGTGCCGTACATCGTACAACCAAGTGGGTACATATAAACCTAACTTGGTAGCTCAGTGGTCAAGCGCTCGCCTGGTAATCAGGAGGTCGCGGGTTCGAACCCCAGCCAAGGTAGGATTTTATTTTATCCTCTCAATTAATTGAGATTTCGAGCAGTATAAATAAGCAGTATTATTATTATTATAAAGGTAATATTCTATTTTTTGTGCAATTTTTTCTTCCAATTTTAATTAGGAAATTTAGAAAGATATTAATTTATTAGGGGTAGTAAAAATTTGGGTTGGGTCGAAAAAAATAGCCAGCATCACGAAGGTGCAAACCCACGTGGATACTGGACACCCACATGGCTCAACCTCGCTGGACGTTGCTTAACTTCAATGATCTATCGGGTAACTGGTGTATTCAACGTGACATAGACGCTATATGACTTTTTTAAATAAACATAATCTTCCCAGTAATATTAACATTTTACATTTTCATATATTTTGGATTTGCCTAAGGCTTATAAAACAGGCCCGGCGGGGGGATTTCCCCTTCTCTCTCGGTGGGCCTGTAAAGTAAAAACGCAATCGTTCGTCGCTATTTACGACAAAAAAAAAGTGTCAACAAAATATCGTCTAGTGGAAAGCGTTGTAATTATACATGGATTTCATTTTTAATTAATTCTCATTAATTAAAAATCAAAAGCAGGGGGCGATGGGGTGATCTCCCCCCCCCCCCAAAGCCTGGAAAATGTAAATGTTTATTCAATCTGAATCGATTTTAACAAATAATTTTGTTAAATTGAACTTTCGAGGAGTTAAATTTATGCTTGCAACTCATATTACTTGTTCTCTAATGGGTCACTTACTAGTTATCGTGTTGTATATCTATTTAATTTAAACTAAAAGTTGATCTCAACCGCCCCGCACTCCCTCAAATATTTTCTTTATCTGCTCCTGATTGATTGCATTTAATGCTATGAAAAATCAAAGACGCCTTCTTGTTGATTTTTTCAATTGTACCAAAAAGTTTTCCTAATGTAAACAAATTAATATCTGTCTCGCAAAGGTCATTGGAAAAACAGAGAAACAAAATTAATTAATTACAAAGTCAATTCAATTAATGAAACTCCCCAGCGTATCATCCATCAATAAGAAAGTTAACTATTTTAAAATTTAAAAAGTTTGCTTTTAAATAAAGTTTGACCTATAATACCGTTAGCACAGGCCGAGGTAGGATATGCCAGCCAGCGACTATGGCACGTTGAATACACCAGTTTCCGGTAGATCACTGAAGTTAAGCTACGTCCAGCGAGGTTGTACCCAGTGGATGTACACGTGGGTTCGCGACCTCGTGATGTTGTCTATTTTTTTCGGCCCGAGGCTGGGTGAGGTCAATGTAGGTAGCTGGTTTGCAAATATGCAGCAAGTGGAGGGTTAAACCCCCGTCTCGAATGACCAATAAATGTTAAAGAGACGTTAAGCCAAAAAAAAAAANAAAAAAAAAAAAAAAAAAAAAAAAAAAAAAAAAAAAAAAAAAAAAAAACACACATTACTCGCATGAGTTTGAACCCACGTGGACACCCACATGATAAGTACAACTCGCTGGACGTTGCTTACCTTCTATCGGGAACTTGTGTACGGTTCAACGTGTCATAGACCCTGGCTTACAAAATTATCGTAAATTGTACAAAATGATCGTAAATTGTACAAAATTATCGTAAATTGTACAAAATTATCGTAAATTGTATAAAATTATCGTAAATTGTACAAAATTATCGTAAATTGTACAAAAATTATCGTAAATTGTACAAAATTATCGTAAATTGTACAAAATTATCGTAAATTGTACAAAATTATCGTAAATTGTACAAAATTATCGTACATTGTACAAAATTATCGTACATTGTACAAAATTATCGTAAATTGTACAAAATTATCGTAAATTGTACAAAATGATCGTAAATTGTACAAAAAAGATCGTAAATTGCGAATATAAAAATAAAGTTCGAACAATTCAAAAGCGACGTTTGATCAAGAGTTTCGACAAAAAAAATGTATTTACGAAAATTGTGTACTTCTTTCGTTGGTTTTAATTTTATTTTTCTATCTGAAACAAAAATATGTTATGTGGGATTTTGAACGAAATGTCCGCCATTTTGAAAAAAAACAATGCCTTTATCATATGCCCAATAGAGTATTCTGTGTTGGAAATGACGTGTTATGCCCAATAGAGTATTATGTGTTGGACATGACGTGTTATGCCCAATAGAGTATTCTGTGTTGGAAATTACGTGTTATGCCCAATAGAGTATTATGTGTTGGACATGACGTGTTATGCCCAATAGAGTATTAGAGTATTCTGTGTTGGACAGGACGTGTTATGCCAAATAGAGTATTCTGTGTTGGAAATGACGTGTTCTGTTCTGAGCCTGTGAGAACGTTATTTTGGTTCATCCGGTATCAGTCTCCCGAAAAAGAGGTTTTGTTTTTGTTCCAATTATTTATGAAGATGAATGAGCTGGAATAAACTTTTCCTCGAACTTTTCCGGTTGCCGGAGGATTACTGAGGTGAACCGAATTGGATTCCACAGGAGTGTAAAAGCTTTTATGACATGTTGAATAAACCGGTTGCCGTAGGATTACTGAGGTGAACTGAATTGGATTCCACAGGAGAATAAAAGCTTTTATGGCATGTTGAATAAACCGGTTGCCGGAGGATTACTGAGGTGAACCGAATTGGATTCCACAGGAGTGTAAAAGCTTTTCCACAATTGGATTCCACAGGAGAGTAAAAGCTTTTATGGCATGTTTAATAAACCGGTTGCCGTAGGATTTCTGAGGTGAACCGAATTGAATTCCACAGGAGTGTAAAAGCTTTTATGGCATGTTGAATAAACCGGTTGCCATAGGATTACTGAGGTGAACCGAATTGGATTCCACAGGAGTGTAAAAGATTTATGGCATGTTGAATAAAGCGGTTGCCATAGGATTACTGAGGTGAACTGAATTGGATTCCTCAGGCGTGTAAAAGCTTTTATGGCATGTTGAATAAAGCGGTTGCCGTAGGATTACTGAGGTAAACCAAATTGGATTCACTGGAGTGTATTTTCTATAAGCTTTTATGGCATGTTGAATAAACCAGTTGTTGTAGCCCCCACCGATCGCTCTGTATCCGCCCCTGAACACTATGCAAAAATTACCTATAGACCATAGTATGAATAGCAAGTTTTATCGGTGTACTGGAAAGATAACGACTTTGGTGTGCACACTTAAAAAGCTAATATGCCGATAGCTTAATCTACTCCCCAATTCAAAGTCGCTCTATCTACACTACAGCGGGTTAAATTAAGCGAGTGTCTCCACTTTCAGCCCCATTCGTTATGTAGATATTAGGGCTTCCAATCCCGCATGCGGGATTGATTTTGAATCCCTCATGCGGGATTTAAGCTTAATCCCGCGGGATCCGCATTATTTAATATTATAAGAAGGAAAGTTCTCAGTAGGTAGGTATATCCTCATACATGCATCATCTACGCTAACTGCTTTTACATATATTTGCGATTTGCCTGATCTTTGACTACAATTAACCAAGTGTTGTGTTTATAAAAATCTGGTGTGAACATCACACGACTTTCCTTATCTATAAAAAAAGAAGAAAGTATTGTAATGGGCTGAAATTTTCGGTGTCGAGTTTTCAATGCCCCAGAGCGGAAATACAATTATATAAGTTGTACTTTTCAATTTCTTATATGAAATTGATATGAATTGGCACCAAGTTTAAAGTTCTAGCTTTTTCCATTCTGGTTTTAGGCGGAACCGCCAAAAAATGGCCTTCAATTAGCGGCCAACAATATATTTCAATTCAACCTAAGTTGTATTTTTCAATTTCTTTTATGAAATTGATATGAATAGGCACCAAGTTTAAAGTTCTAGCTATTACCGTTCACATTTTAAGCAGAATTTGTGAAAACCAGTAAAAAACGGCATAAAACCGACAACGGTACATTCGATTTCCAGCAAAAGCTTATTTTGCCGTTCGTGGTATAAAATTGACATACATACCAAATTTCAAGTCTCTAGCACTTGCCGTTCTTGAAATATTTTGTTTACAGACGGACACACCCACGGACCAATGGTTGAAACTGGGAAAATTTTGGTCTGGGGAGCCCAAAACGTGTTTTGGCATTGAAAACTCGACATGGAAAATTTCAGCCCATTACAATACTTTCCTTTTTCATAGGATAAGGAAATTAAAAATGATAAAATACCGATTTTCACTTCCTCTTTTTTTGCATTCCTTCACAATAGGTAGATCATGTTTTTTAAAAAAAAAAAAAAAAAATGTTGTGGGATTTGCGGGAGTGGAGTTTGCGGATCCCGCAGATTGCAAATCCCGCAAAACACGGGATCCCGCATTTACGGGATTGGAAGCCTTAGTAGTTATACTTTGACATAAGAAAACCCTCTCAACAACACATGAAGTAGTTTCATGAAAAATATTTTTCTCCATTAACGTAACTTTATGTCTTTTGTGACATTTTTTAATGAAAGATAAATCTAAAGTCATTCATTTTCATTTATTTTTAAAAAGAAGTAAAAAAAAAAAAAAAAAAAAAAAAACATTTTGTTGGAAAAAAACAAAGTAGAGGAGTTTTGTGTATGGCGAAAGAAGGTGTCCTCCAAAAACATGGAATACTTTTAACCACGTATAAGGGTGTACCCAAGGGGGGTCCATGGGGTCCAGACCCCCCTGAAATTTTATTATTATTTTTATGCATGACATTGTAAGGTGTAACTCATCATCATTAACAACATCAACAAAAACAACATCATCAACAATAATACCAACAACATCATCATCATCATCGTCAACAACAAAAACAACATCATCAACAATAATACCAACAACATCATCATCATCGTCAACAACAAAAAAAACAACAGCATCAACAAGAGCAACTTCATCAACAATAACAACAACATCATCAACAAAAACAACATCATCAACAATAATACCAACAACATCATCATCATCGTCAACAACAAAAACAACATCATCAACAATAATACCAACAACATCATCATCATCGTCAACAACAAAAACATCATCATCAACAACAACATCACCTTCCATAATCATCATTTTCAGGTGTTAGTCTTGGCTTGGCTGTCAATCCTTCGCCNCTTTGCCCCCCCCCCCCGAAAAAAATCTTGGGTACGTGCCTGACCACGTATACTAGAATTCAAATAAAGGCCACGTTATGGCCAAACATGGGTCCAGAAATGCATCTCCTCCGCGCAATATGGTTAAGGCTAACCCATTTTTCTTTTGGTAAGTGAAACATTGTACAACTTAGAACTTTGAGGATAAAACATACATCATAATTCGAAATGACAAACTTTCTGGGCTCCGTTCGAGGGTTTGGATTACGTTTTTCACATAAGTCATTTCGGGGTGTTTTATGGTCATCAGTTTTGTGTATGACGAAAGTCATGGCAATGAGTGGACGGGAAAAAACTGATGATTCCCATATTAAAGGCGGACACCATCTTCGAACTTGATGATTGAAAATTTATGGATCTGCAGAATTTTCGCAAAATCATTCATTTCGAAGTCAAACTGAGTTTGCTTGCAAAAGGTTAATTTAGATCCAAATATGAAAATGACAATAATATGGATAGTATACAGGCAGGGTCACACCCAAGATTTTTTTTCGGGGTGGGGTGTGGGGTCCGAAGGATTGATAGCCAAGTCACAGGACTAACACCTGAAAATGATGATCATGAAAGGTGATGTTTGTCCGCCGTGATGGGCACTTTTACCAACGCTAAGTGGCAAAAGTGTCCATTAGGACCGATTTGGATGAAATTTTGGGGTCCAAATTGTGTGCCAAAACTTTTGGACTTGAAATTTGGTATGTCATATTTGGAGTTTCATTCTGCTTTCGAACTTTTGTATGCAATTGAATATAAATTCCTGTCGGTTTTAGCCGCTTTTTAGTGGATTTCAGTAAAGTTTTTTTTTTTTTAATTTGATTTTTGGATCCTACATAGGTACCTACATAACATAAAATAGTCAAATATGACATGCGTTACCCCCCTTCCAAAAAAAATTGGAGGGGGGTAACCCATATGTCACATTAGCAGAGTTTTTTTTTTTGTTTCATATACGATTAAAATAATCGTACTTTGCGATAAATTGAGAACAAGTAATAATTAATTATTTACAAATTATTAAATACATAACACAAAGATGAAGAACGTAAAAAAATTAAATAGGAAAATAAAAAATTGGTTCTTTTCATATCAATTATAATTTTTATAAATAATAAT
Organism: Pachypsylla venusta; assembly: GCA_012654025.1. NCBI lineage: Eukaryota > Metazoa > Arthropoda > Insecta > Hemiptera > Aphalaridae > Pachypsylla > Pachypsylla venusta. The sequence continues at coordinate 44,593 of JAAEEI010000138.1, forward strand.
TATCTAGCAATTATTCTGGCATACCTATGAGAGATAATAATTATCTAGCAATTATTCTGGCATACCTATGAGAGATAATGATTATCTAGCAATTATTATGGCATACCTATGAGAGATAATGATTATCTAGCAATTATTCTGGCATGTCCAACCGGTCATTTTCTTGAGGGCGCTGGACGTTTTTCGGCCTGCACTTTCAGATTTTTAAAAGAAAAGATAACTCTCAAACGCCCTGTCCGCTTTTGATAAAACTTGGTAAGGATATTTTTGGACCCATTAGTGACGATTATAACTGAACTTTCCTTTTATCTGTTTGTAACTCGACAACTCTCGGTGACCTCATTCAATGATAAAATTTGAAATGTACATCCATACTCCATACTAATATATAAATGCGAAAGTAACTCTGTCTGTCTGTATGTATGTTACGCTTTCACGCTTAAACTACTGAACCGATTTTGATGAAATTTGGTTTGGAGATAGACTAAAATTTAGGAAAGGATATAGGCTACCTTTTATCTCGAAAAAGGGGTTGAAACTATAAACGGCCATGCCAAGCGAAGCGGGCGCATCCTGCTAGTTTATTATATTGATTGAATTAGCTGATGAGTTTTGTGGTTCGTATTGGGCAACCGCGGGGGCTTCATGATAGCCAACTAACAACTGATTGATATCTACTATCCACACTTTACATAAATACTAGTTATTTTTACGGGTATGTAAGTCAACACAACGACTATTAGATGGTTTTGAAATAGCATCGAGAAACTTTGTGCTTTTGTCTGAGCTGACAAGATACATATTATTATAATGATTGTACAGATAAGTCGAATGTACATATTTATGTTTATTGGGCTGTGACATCCGAAACATTCCTACCGTACAATTAAACCGTACAAAACATTTCCGTAACTTACATTGGAAATTATTAAACCATTATTAGTATTCAGTAATAAAGAGCTAGTGTTCCATATTTCTCTGGAGAAGTTTGACAATGAAAAAAAAAGAGTTTTAATAAATCTGATGGAAACATCACACAACTTTCCTTATCTATAAAAAGCAATTATTCTGGCATACCTTTGAGAGATAATGATTATCTAGCAATTATTCTGACATACATTCGAGAGATAATGATTATCTAGCAATTATTTTGGCATACCTTTGAGAGATAGTGCTTATCTAGCAATTATTCTGGCATAACTTCACAGTTATTAAGTTATACTTTCTATAATAATGAGAGATAATGATTATCTAGCAATTATTCCGGCATACATTCGAGAGATAATGATTATTATCTAGCAATTATTCTGGCATACCTTTGAGAGATAATGTTTATCTAGCAATTATTCTGGCATACCTTCACAGCTATTAAGTTATACTTTTTATAAAAATGGGAGATAATGATTATCTAGCAATTATTTTGGCATACCTTCACAGTTATTAAGTTATTCGTTTGTTTTTTAGAAGCCGCATTCCCAATTATTTCCTCACCCTCCGACACTATCTTAGCGTGAAGTTCATTTAGTTATCTTCATTGAAGTTCTTTGTCTACTTATGCAAACTTATAATGTATATTATTTAAGCCACATCCCCAATTATTTCCTCACCGTCCGGCACTATCTTAGCGTGAAGTTCATTTAGCTTTATCTTCATTGAAGTACTTTGTCTACTTATGAAGTATATTATTTAAGCCGCATTCCCAATTATTTCCTCACCTTCCGGCACTATCTTAGCGTGAATTTCATTTAGCTATCTTCATTGAAGTACTTTGTCTACTTATGAAGTATATTATTTAAGCCGCATTCCCAATTATTTCTTCACCGTCCGGCACTATCTTAGCGTGAATTTCATTTAGCTATCTTCATTGAAGTACTTTGTCTACTTATGAAGTATATTATTTAAGCCACATCCCCAATTATTTCCTCACCGTCCGGCACTATCTTTAGCGTGAATTTCATTCAGCTATCTTCATTGAAGTACTTTGTCTACTTATACAAACTTATGAAATATATTATTTAAGCCACATCCCCAATTATTTCCTCACCCTCCGGCGCTATCTTAGCGTGAATTTCATTTAGTTATCTTCATTGAAGTACTTTGTCTACTTATGAAGTATATTATTTAAGCCACATCCCCAATTATTTCCTCACCGTCCGGCACTATCTTAGCGTGAAGTTCATTTAGTTATCTTCATTGAAGTACTTTGTCTACTTATGCAAACTTATGAAGTATATTGTTATTAGGTACCTTCTCAGCAATTTTCCGTTTTGTTCTGAGAACTATTTCAGACTTAACAAGAAAAAGCTTTTGAAAGGAAATTTAATGGGTATCTTGAGTGCACCTAATTATACGATTTAACTTAATCCGGCGCGTATAAATAATAGTTCTTGTTTATCCTGCCCTAATGAGAATGTAGATACCCCAGTGGAGAAGCCGCATAAGGTGAAGGTCCTAAGGCAGTATAAATGCAAGAGGTCTTGTGTCTGGAAGGCCATCCATCCTTTGAAGGAACTCGGCTTCAAAAGATGAAAAGTCAGCAGCGAAATAGATTGAAGTGGTCCAACTGCCTTGTTGAGAATGTTGACACACAGTGGAGAAGCCAGTTGCATAAGGTGACGATCCTAAGATCGTGTAACTGCAAGAGGTCTTGTGTCTGGAAAGCCATCCAGCCTTTGAAGTAACTCTGCTTCAAAAGATTAAAAGTCAGCAGCGAAATAGATTGAAGTGGTCCAGATGCCGATGATAAGCCGATAGTACTGCTGGTGTGGTATTTTGGTCGTTAATATTAATTTACAGTATTTTATATCTTCTTTTATATTTATCCTGTAAAAAAAAGTTGAATGCTATTAAAATTTAGTGTAGCAACTGAGGGGAGCCGAGTGGATTCATTAGGTGACGGACCTAAGCCCGTAAAAATACAAAATGTTTTTATTTCAGAAAGGACGTTCACCCTTTAGAAAACTCTGGGTACCACACAGATACTATCATTTTTTTTTTTTGG